>JALIZH010022850.1:0-46478 GCA_030522465.1 Rhipicephalus appendiculatus
AGTACTATTCAGGGCTACCATGCCTTGCAAGCACAAGCGCAACATATGAGCTTACCGCTTCCGGTGTTGGTAATACCCATGTTGCTGTTGGCATTGTTACGTAGCTGTAAAGAACTGGTTGCATAAAACATGAGACTGTTCAACATGTTTGTGCGTACAACTTTTGTAGATATCTTTAGCGCCATTTTGTAACTTTTCGCTCAATACAAAAATTAAACCGCAGTCACCCTCCCTCCGCATGCTTCGCATAACATCGATTCCCATGGTACATGGGATCTGCCGAATTTTTCGTAAGCACGCTTTGCGTGGCTTGAGTTGGGAAACAATGAACCAATTTTTGAGGCTAAGTTTTTAAAACTCAGATTTTGGCGTCCTACGCGACAATCCTGAACAGATATGCTGGTTACGTGCGTAAGTGTATTTATTTGTACGCGCAATGGGCAATAATTGATGCTCCCTCAATCATGGGCTTGTCGGTGATAAGCGGTTATTCATAAGTTAATGTTGTAGTGCAAGAGAGGACGACGACGATGCACACGAGCAAGCTAGCAAGCCCCAGTGTCAGTAGTAACACTGGTCTCGAGAGCGCGCTTTCCCAGATTTTGGCTGCTTGACGTCCGCCGCTCTTCGACGCTCAACCCTTGGTGTTTCTCGACTTTCCCTGAAGTCCAGCATCAATAAACCACGTCACATTTGGTGGAAGGTGCGTGGATTCTCTGTACGAACCTGGATTTCCGCTCCCGGATTTCCGCTCCCGGAAACTCCCCCGGTTCGTGGACCTCATTACCGGCATGGCTGACGAGACCCCTATTCAGCCTGGAGGTTCGGCAGTTCTCGTCACATGCGGCGCCGTGTATCGACAGCGAGATCCGCCCATCTTCACCGGCTCCGCGGACTCGGATGTGGAAGATTGGCTGTCGAAGTACGAGCGTGTGAGTGCCAGTAACAAATGGGATGACCAAACGAAGCTTGGTTACGTCCAGTTCAACCTTGCGGACATCGCCCAGCTATGGTATTACAACCACGAGAGTGACCTTCCCACATGGTCCGTCTTTAAGACTTGCATTAGGGACGTCCTTGGTCACCCATCGGCTCGCAAGCTTCAGGCAGAGCATCGCTTACGTCATCGGGCGCAGCTACCAGGCGAGAACTTCACAGGCTACACTGAGGATGTGCTGAACCTCTGTAACCACGTCAACTGCACCATGACCGAAGAGAAAATCAAGCACATCCTGAAGGGCATCGACCTCGAAGACGCTTTTCAGATGCTGCTCGCGAGGAAATCCTACCACAGTCGCTTTACTGGATCTGATTGTGTCAGAGTGTCGACTAGTTGCGTAGGCAGCGCTCGATAGCACGCCAACCCCCTCGCAACGACCGGCCACACTATCGAGCTTGCATCTCACTGCTTGCCCTGCCGATCAGCAGCCGCTGCTATCCGCCATCAAGGATTTAATCCGTGAAGAGGTGGCGCGTCAGCTTTCATTGCTATCTCTCACGAACGAGCCGGCGCAGGGTTTGGCCCCTAGACCTTCAGCACGTCATTCGGACGCAACTTGCTGAGGCCCTACCATCTATGCCCCAGCAACCACCCGTCACTGCGCCGCTTACCTACGCTGCCATCGCTGCTCGGCGCCCTCAGCAGCCTACGCCGTATGCCCCACCTGCGATTCCGACCCCTACCCCGCTGCCGAATACGAAATCTGCGTCGGATTCACCACGCAGGGCCTTCGCCTACGTTTTTCCGCCGCCAAAACGCGTGGCGAACGCCGGACAACAGGTCCATCTGCTTCGCCTGTGGTGTCGCTGGACACGTCGCTCACCACTGCCGCCGATTCCCACCTTCTTTCTATCATTATTTTTTACAGCGCGAACAGAACGAGAAAACTTACTAAGGCACACATACGACAAGACACAGCGCTTCTTTCTTCTAACACCGCGGGCACACCCGATCCCTCGTCGTTACGGGCACCACCCAGGTACAAAGTGGATAATCGATCATCCGTCCCCAATCGCCGATCACCATCTCCTCGACGACGCTCTCCGTCACCCATGCGTCGCCGCTCAGCTACAGAGGAGGGAAACTGATTGCTGCAGTTCCGGAGGCAAGAGCTGCATGCAAGTTCCAACTGTCCAAGGCCTCCATGCGTTTCGCCGCAAAATGTTATGGACGTCGATGTGGAACAAACCGCCACCGTAGCGCTTATTGACACAGGAGCCGCCATTTCCGTCATCTCTGAGACGCTGTGCCGCAAGATCAAGAAAGTGACGGCGTCGCTATAAGGACTAATTGCTCCGTACTGCCAGCTCACAGTGCATTGCGCCGTCAGCTGTGTGTACTACACGAGTCACCATACAAGATGCACTTTACGTGATAGAGTTTTTCGTGCTACCATCCTGCTCCCACGACATTATTCTCGGGTGGACTTCCTCTCGAATCATAGCGCCATCATCGACTGTTCCCGTGTGGAAGTAGTTCTTACGCCGCTGCAGGCCTCTCTTTCGACGGACCCTCCTCACAAACTTGTTCTCGCTGAGGACAACCGATATACCCCCCACAAATGTGAACACTCGTAGCACTGACCTGTCCGACCGCACCAGACGGAATAGCACTCTTTGCCCCGTCGGAAATATTTCTGCGTCGCCGTAGCTTACGACTGCCCTTTGCAGTATTATCGATTAAATTCTGGCGCTACGATAATGCTCGTCGTCAACTCGCTCACGTCCGCAGTTACCTTGATTCGTCGGGAATCTTTGGGTCATGTGCAAGAAGTCGACCTCCTGCGTTCCCTGGACTTCTCTGAGGCATCAACCCTACCTACAGGTGAACGCCATGACGTTCACCAATTTCCCAATCTTCAGCCCCAGATGCTTTTAGCCCTTCTATTGCCGATGATCTACCGCCATCGCATTGCAGCGACCTTCTCGCTCTCCTGCAAGACTTCCGCTGCACTTTCGATTGCGCCCGGTCAACCTTGGGCCGCACGACGAGCGTCCCGCACTACATCGACACCGGTTCACACACTCCCTTGGTGCCAACGCCCTATCGAGTTTCCGCGGCAGAGTGGCAGATTATCAACGAACAAGTCGACGAAATGCTTAAACGCGGAGTGATTCAACCGTCCCAGAGCCGCTTGTCCTCTCCTGTCGTACTTGTACGCAAGAAGGATGGATCTGTAAGGTTCTGCGTCAACTATCGCCGCCTCAATAAGATAACTCGAAAGGATGTGTACCCGTTGCCGCGCATCGATGATGCTCTCGATTGCTTACAAGGGGCAGAATATTTCTCATCTTTAGATTTACACTCGGGCTATTGGCAAGTACCCATGGCTGACACCGATCGCGCGAAGAACCGCTTTCGTCACTCCTGATGGGCTGTATGAGTTCAACGTCATACCGTTCGCATTGTGCAACGCCCCAGCTACTTTCGAACGGATGATGGACAACATCCTTCGCGGCTACAAGTGGAACACCTGCCTGTGCTAGCGTCCAGCGTCAATAAACCACGTCACAATGTGAACATTTATTAAGGTCACTCGCAACATAGAATTTCCTAAAATTAACTAGAGGGGACTCTGGCGCTGCGATCGTTTAGCCACCATGGGAATGATGGGTAGTACAGAAATTTGCCTAGTCTTCGTGCTTGCGCCTTCGAACGCACTTGTGGCTTTGTTTATTGATGTGTTTTGGTTCTGTTTCGGAAAAAAAGAATGGACCATTGTTAACTTCGGGAGCCGATTTCAATTCGTGAGCCTAAAAAGGTCAAGGTGGTGAAGCGTAACTGCTAAACCTTTGCTGAACTTCGTATTGCGGCAAAGAAGATTCAGGCCACATAGAGCCAGAAGAACGAAGACTAGGCAAGACTAGGCAAATTTGTGTACTACCCATCATTCCCATGCTGGCTGAAGCGCCGTGGGTTGCAGCTCCCATAGACACTAGCGTCAGAGTTCCCTCTAGTGTATTCATAGGAAACTCTATGACTTGGAATCTTTCATGTTGCCACATTTCAGTGTTGCCTGAATATGAGCTCGTGGTGGGCGTGGTTGCCAGTAGCAGCTGAAGTTTTGCGGTGCTAAGCTTGTGGACGAACATCGGATTCACGGCACAGAAAAAAGAAATGTTAGGAGAGACTAGTTCACAATGCAATAGAAATAAATGTGAATAAAGCAGTAAAACATAAATTAATAAAAAGAGAAAGAAAAGTTGTACGTCAGCCATGTACACGGCAAGTTTTGCTTGCTCCTATTTACGCGATACGGGCAAAGGCTCCTTTATTTTATATTTGGCAATATTAGCTTACACATCGCATGTTGCACATATCGTTTCAACATGGTTTAAACTGTCAATAAACGCTGTACATGAGAAGTTGAGGTGTAGGTTGTCTAGCACGAGTTGTGTCAGGCGTTTCAGTCACAGTGCGGTGGAGCTTGTGTAAGAACTTCACTGTACGCCCATTTTTACACTGTAAATGCTACTTTCCTCTGCCACTGATTTCTGATGATGACGGTGCCCCGTATTTAGCGTAATGATTTCTAGGCTTGAAAGAAATCTTTTGTGCTGTAAATTTGTGCACACAAAGTGTGATGTATTACCTCAATTGAGGCTAAGTAGACATAACGTGATACACGCCGAGTTGTTCTCCGAACGCAATGTGCTATACTGGGGCGCAAAATTTAATCGAGCTAGCTGGTGCTTATATTTTTTGTTGAACCAATACCGCGTTGACACAAAAGAGGAGTAGAGGAAAGCGCTGCTTCCAATCTTAGCTATATCCGAAGATTTGCTCCAGACTAATCTGAGCGAAAAAAAAGCACAAGCGCTCCTTTAGAGTAAAAAAATCAACCATTATCATGCAGTGAAAACCATCCGGACAGTGAACCTGTGTGCGGGCGAATGTGTGTGACTCGCCAGCGACACCACGTGGTGCCGTGAAACTGCCGCTCAATTTGAAATACGTTCTTGCGTATGATTCAGCAAAATATCATAGTAATCATCATCATTTAGCATCATTACGTTCATCTTTCTGAGCGCTATAGTCAACAACATTACAACGTCATCAGCATATAGTATCATCATCGCCATTTATAGCATCATCATCATTTCTTTACTTTGTTTCTTTATCCACTCTCCGCCCCTGGTCACGTCCCCTGCGTGACGCCTACTACTAGTGCTACTGCGACGCCGACGGCGACGATGACACAGGGCGTACAAAGACACCTTAGCAGTAAAGGTGTTACCTGTCTTTGATTTCTTTGGCTTGCAAAACGAGTGGATCTTCCTCCTTTCTTTTTCAATATCGCGCTGGTCTCCAAAGTTGAACGGTGCACTGTTCCAGGAGCTGGTATGGCTAGGTCTGCGCTGACTTTCGTTATTGAAATCACAAATAGGTGCCTTTCTGTGTCCTGAGACACGATGTTCAATCTTCTCTGCGTTGGCCGAAAGGGCGAAACCAGCCAATAGTACAAAAACCATTGCAACGGGCGTTGCAGTTATTGTTGGCTGAAAGAGTAAAAAAGCAGGAACGATTGAACGCAAAGCATTTGTCGGGCAAATAAAAATCGGTGTGGTGTACTGAGATGCCTTCTCGTCTACGTCTTTTATTGCGCGCTACATCAAAGTTGTTCTATTGATTCGCCGACAAGCCCAAAGTGCAGCCCATGTCGATTAAAAGTAATTTTCAATCTATCTATCTATCAATCAATCAATCAATCAATCAATCAATCAATCTATCTATCTGTCTATCTATCTATCTATCTATCTATCTATCTATCTATCTATCTATCTATCTATCTATCTATCTATCTATCTATCTATCTATCTATCTATCTATCTATCTATCTATCTATCTATCTATCTATCTAAGTTTTCTGGGCTCGGGTCGACGTTGCGTTAACGTGGTATATAACAAACTTTGCATGCCACCATGAGATGCGGAAATGAATTAATATGAATAATGCCTAAAGGAACGAATACCGTAGATCACAAGCAGCAAGACGCCATCGGTGCGCCATGATGTCCGCTCATTACCTTGCTAAAATCAAGAATAGATATCTCATGAGATGAGTGTATGACAAGCGTGAATGACATGAGATGAACTACGTGGTATGGCATCGGTTTATAGATATTATAACATAAATATATGGAATTATATGATGCGTGTGTTAATTTCGGCTAGTGGTTCGTTTTCTTGACTAGACCTTGCGTGTAAGCTACTGTTTGTTACCACTGAGAAATGTTTGCAACAGCAGTCTAGGTGTGGTCTACTGGCTCTTATGAAGTCTAATAAATGACCAATTCTACATATCCTTTTAATTCACCGCGCTACTTCTGGTTTACCATTGCTCGAGGCCACATGTATTCGCCAACGAACGCTTATTGCGATAAGCGTGTCAGCAAGCCGGCGCTTCCATCTCTCATAGAAGAATGTGAAGTCAGGCATCAGAATGCCTGCCCCGATGTTATGTCGTATTATATACTACTACCGGTAATGGCGGCCTAGTATACTCGACGTACCTGGAAATAAGCCCCGTCACATCTACAAGTACTCAATTTACACTAAAACATCGATGTGACTCGTAACATTTGTTTCGAAGCACAATAATGCTGCGTAGGCAGCTAGCTTGTCAATTAGTCTCATTCAAAGCTGCGATTGGCACAGGTAGTGCGATTATTTCCGAACGATGGCGAAAGCTCGAGTCAATTGCATACGGTGTTCACATTACTACTGCCACCTACGCGTCGCCCCGCAGATTTCTCGTCTGACGGCACAGTTTTTGCCTCGTTAATTGAGCTGACATCACATCTCTGCTTATCCGATTCATTGAAAGGTGTGGTGGGAGTAGGGTGCGTGTGCTTCGGTGTCGGTGTTTTTGTTCACCGTGCGGAGTCGAAAATTTGAAGGTGCGCGGGCTTTCCAAGATGGTGGTCGGTGTGTGATGCCCAATAAGTGCGGCAATGTGCACGTTGGTGCGCGGAGTCACGAGAGATCGGCTCGAATGATGGGGAGAAGCAGCTGATTGGATGGCACAGCACAGCTGAGACTGGTAAGGAAGCGAATCCAGGGTTGGGCCCCTTCCCGGCTTGCTTCATCGTCGTTGCCCCTGCTTGGCCGGGCCTCATCCCGGTTCTTGTGACAACCTTGGGCCTCATCCCCGACAGAAGTTCCGGTACTTCGGGCCACGTCCCAGGTGCTCTTCCTGAGCCTTGGTCACGTCCCGGCTCTCTTCCTTAAATACAGCCACTCCTCCGGTGCTCCTGATGGATTCCTGAGGCTGCGCTGTGTCCCGGCGTCATGTCACGTGACCCTAACCATACTCGCGTCTTCCGTGGAATGAGCCAGCCACGCCTCGGTGCTGATGTGGACAACAATGTCAGGACCACCAAAGCAAGCTTCTGCCTCCGCTTCTCCGCTATGATCGAAGTCCACAAACCAAAGCCTCACGACTGACACTTCTTAGACTGCCTCTGACTGCAATTGACAGCCGGTGCTTTTGAATCAGAACCGGGCAGACAGGCATTGAAACGTATTAGGCCGGAATTCAGACTTCAAAATGGATTCACTAGAAGCCTAAAACGCAGACACTGTCGTACATTCTTCTTGAATATTTCCGAAGTACATTTCGAAACAGACGGAAAATGATTCCTTGAATTACAGCATTACAGATACTACAATACTTCTTTATTTTGGGTAGGCTGATGCTTCGCAAAAAAAAAAAAAAACGCCAAGCCTGCGCGGAACGCGCAGCACAGCCACCGCGAAAGCTGGGAGAGCTGCCTTTTTAGAGCCTTTTTAAAACACTCTTGGGGCAACTACTACAAGCGCACTTGCATGGTACCCACTACGCCATAAATCATCATAATTTTTGTGTAGTGGGGAAGCGTCTACTATGCCATTATTTGTCATTCTTCAGAAAAGCGTGGTACCCGCTACCCTCTTTTAACGCATTATGTGCAATTTGTTGATGCTGTGGCTGACGACGATGAAGAATTTTGCCTGATGGCTTTTGTAATGGGTTGGAGCATTGAACGACCCACTCGTTACGCAATTCGATTTGTGTGACGCCTGGTTCTTACTTTACTGTTCTAAAACGCTTTACAACACACGTTAACGCGATTCCTCACCCGACATGAAGCCTGCATAGGGTCAGTTTGCACCGCAGTTTCAGGCAGCGGCGTAGCTCGGTGGTAGAGTGCTGGGTATAAATACCATTAACGATATGGTCTGGAGAGCAAAAGTCGTTGGCGGCTAGATAGATAGATAGATAGATAGATAGATAGATAGATAGATAGATAGATAGATAGATAGATAGATAGATAGATAGATAGATAGATAGATAGATAGATAGATAGATAGATAGATAGATAGATAGATAGATAGATAGATAGATAGATAGATAGATAGATAGATAGATAGATAGATAGATAGATAGATAGATAGATAGATAGATAGATAGATACATAGATAGATAGATAGATAGATAGATATATAGATAGATAGATAGATAGATAGATAGATAGATAGATAGATAGATAGATAGATAGATAGATAGATAGATAGATAGATAGATAGATAGATAGATAGATAGATAGATAGATAGATAGATAGATAGATAGATAGATAAGCTTCTATGATGGAAGTATGAAAGCGTGCAACTTCACCCGCATATTTTATATCAGTTTCTGTCGACGGTGCCTTCCTGATTCGCCGGTCTGGTAGAAACAAATATGTTGAAATAACAGACTGCTTTGGCTGAGTGGACAAGGACGACTCGCTTTTATATATTTCGGAAAGAAAGCGGTCAGCTGGCGCTCCGACGCGACGAGGCTGTTGAATATACACGGTTATTCCTGGACTTTTCAAACAAGCAGAACGGAAGGCTAAAGGTTGCCAAAGAGCGCCTTGTCGTAAACAGTGTTATGACCAATTGTTCAAGAAGCGAGCAGGGTGACGCTTATTGAGATGTTCGCTGTTGTTTTTCATTGTTCAGATTTCTACACAGTAGCGAGGAAGCTTTAAGAAGTGTTAATCTGGCATTACTTCCCCGCACTTCTTTTTCTTTTCTTTGTAGCCTCTACAACATTTCTTTTCTCTAAATTTTTCAATACATTTCTTCAGCTCTCTGATAATCCAAGCTATCCTGCCTTTCTGTGGGAACGCTGTAGTTAATAACACACACTCGCAACAATGACAGATATGCGAACATTATGTTACTATTCAAATAGGTTCTGGGAACTGGAATAAGCGCAGGTAGACTTTGAAGCCGGGAGTTTTCACTTGCGCATTTTTGCCTGCATATGAAAGTCTTACACTCTACATATTATGGAAGTCTCACCATCTGCTAGGTAAAACATTATGAATATCCTTACTCTCTGCTTAAACGCTACAATCAACACCTATTTGTATACAGAGCAGACTGGGATACTCAAAGCAACTGTCACTAATTTGTTTCCGTTACGGTTAACCTTTATTACCAACTCCTCTACCGAATGGTTAGGTGGACAGAAAGTGGACCGCCGCGCCACCGTCAAGCTGTCGTGGTATTCCGCAACACAAACACAACGTCACATGAGGGTTCATTGGCGGTATCTGTTAGACGCTCAGAACGCCGGAGCCTTGGTGCGCAAAGAAGGTCTTCTCTCCTTCTCTCTCTCTCTGTTTGTTTGTGTGTTTCTGTACGTGCGCGCGCGTGTGTGTGTGTTTGTGTGTGTGTGTTTGTGTGTGCGTGTGTGTGTATGTGTGTGTGTGCGCCACACACACGCGTGTACGTGCTTAAATGTCTGTTGCCATGCGCTGCCTGAGTTTCCATAGAGAGCTTCATTGCCATGTAACCACAATATTTCGCTCTTAGCACGGACAAAGAAGTGTCTCTTAGGCTGTTTTGCTAAGGTATACATAGCTGTCACGAGCGATAGCAGACGACGCTCGGTGTGTGTCTTGCGCTTTCGCGCGACGAAAACGAAGAAGATCGGCGCCGAGCTCACGCGCGCTCGAGCACCTTCGAACAATAAAGAAAAGGGTCTGGCAGTCCCTTCCTCGTCTCCAATGTGGTCGGTTGTCTATCTTACGCCGCCTCGGAACCCACATATATCCGACGGCCACAACGGCACGTCACAATAGCAATGTATACCTTGCTAGTATACATAGCGGACGCATACGTAGCCTTTGCTAGGTACACATGGGGGCTGGGCTGCCTTTGTAACTAAATGTGGCGAAGGAAGTCAAGAGACATTAGCTTCACCTGGTTTGCTGGACAATGGTTGTTAAAGCACTGCCTTCGCCAGAATTTGGCAATTATATTTTCCATTAATGCCAACTAAAGAACATAATTTTCGCTACTAAATGCAATACAAATGGTTGGAATCCATACGAGACATAGACCAATACATGGCATGGCAAAAAATTCTGGCGCGTGTGGCGCGATTCGATCGAATTTCAAGCAGAGAACAAGAGTTTGCATTAGTGCAAAGTGTTAGGAGGGGAACATAAAGTATGACTGGAAGGCCTAGTGTACGGAAAAGATGAAATCAACATCCAACTTGCCGTTTAAGATAACAGAAACCAAGGTCTTCTACATTCAAAGAAATGCAGCTGGTAGAAGGGACTAAAGTTAGAGCACAACCCCACTATAAGGTTTCCGTATCAAAGTTCGTGCCAGTCCTAAAAAGGGGAAGTCCCTTGTACAAGCACCCGTGCAATGCCCACTGTATGTAAACTCATCAAAGAAATGAAACAAATATATGACGAGCCTTCTTGTGAAGCATTTCGGCCGTTCATGGGAAGAGCATCAAGAGCCTCGCTTATTTTGTCAATGTCCTCAGGCGTGCCAAAGAAAATGATCATACAGAATGACTCGAAGAGAGCTGCTTGTAGTGCGCAGAAGACGCACCGTCTCCTCTTGTATAGCTGAAGGCTCTTAATTGAAGCATTGTTGCCGATGTATGATGGCTTTTCGACCAAAACTCCATAATACCGCTCTTGAAAGTTGATTTCAATAATGTGTTTGCAATAATACCACATCGAATTCAATGTATCATTTGTATATGAGCAAAATACAAAGTTATCATGCAAGTCCGCTGTATATCTTTTTTAATTGCTTGTCGCCGTGAACTTCTAGCTCACATGTGAAATATATTGCGTAATAGGTGTGACAGCGTTATATTTACTTCCCGGGAACAAATTTTCAGTTTTCACAAATTCTGTTTAGGTGCATTTGACTCATTTCGAAAAAAAAATTCTTTTCAGATGGCAATGCCATCAATGATAGATTCAACCTCCGGCTCCTTGACGAGGACCTCATCCAGCAGCCTTCCCTGGCCAAATTCTGGGGGTTGTAGGCTACTGAACACTGCTTCATTTGACGTCCGACACAATCCTCGGCGCCCGTCCGTTACGCTTCAAGCAATATGGCTCAAGGCACATCCTTGTTAGAGGAACGACTAGTGTTCGTTAAATATTCGAAACTATTTCTAGCGCCACTCTTGGAGAAACGTGCTAAGACAATTTTCGAAATGAAGCTGCGGGACTTGAAGTTTGAAAGCTTGCATTCTTACCCGCATAGTTTTATCTTGGGGTCGATGGGGCGTTTCTGATTCCGGTGGTTTTGCAGGAAAAATGTTTCGAAATAGTCCACTGCGTTGGATACGCGTTTTATACGTTTAACAAAGGAAGCTTTCACCTGGTGCGCACTCTACAGGTGGCTGTGCAAGATGCGCACGCATTCTTGGAATTTTCAAAGAACGAGAGAGTTATGGAAAAAAACTTAATAAATAATTGCAGTGGGCAGGGCACTGAATCGTACACAACACTATGTCTCATTATTCCAAAAAGCCAAGAGATAACACCTGCAGAGATGTTTGTAGCTAAGTTTCCAGAAAATAGCAAGGGCAGATTGGAGCTACGCTTATTTTGTCATTTTCTCCTCGTAGGTTTCTTTCTTTGCAGATATTGCGGCATTTGTTTTCTCCGACTTCTTTAATACATTTTTACAGCTTCAGGGGTTGTTTTTCCATGCCTGGTGACTGAATAGCCTGCCTTTCTTTGCGAATTCTCTTGTGGCGTAACAGCAATTTACAACAATGACAGCAATGCAAATATTAAATAAGTATTAAAAGATGTTCCTAGAATTGTGATGTGCGCAGCTACTGTCTTAAACAGGCAACCTTCACTTGCACTTTTTTGCTCTTTTTTATGAAAGGGAACAATGTTGCACTTTCTCCTTCAACAATCAATGTACATCTCTGCGAACGCAGAAAACACTATCACACCAAAACCAACTGCCACACATTTGTTACGTTTAAGGTTAGTTTGAATTTTTAATTACGACGTGAATTTCGCCCAGGAACTCCAAGCCACCCGCTTGTCTATGGAAAAAGAGCAGGTGGGGGAAATGAGTGCGCCGTTAAGTAGTCGTGATGCTCTATGTGTAACTCGTACAAAAACACATCTTCCTTTTACGTATAACGCTGGCTCATTTTCGCTGCCACAGATAACCCACTCAAAATATGACGTAAAAATAACTAATGACCTCGCTTGAATCCTACACGTTGAAAGCATAGATTCCGCCACCTTCCGTAAGTAGTGTTTTCTAAACCATAAGCTTAGAACTTCTTCTGCTAGCATATAACCACACAGTTACTTTCCGTACGTAAGACCTAAACTATGCTACTCTTGTTTTGTATGGACCCCTTTACTAAAACTAAAAAAAAACGAAGCACCACAACGAAAAAGCCTGTCAGGTTTCTTTCTATTAAATTTAAAATTAAAGAATCGCCGACTGAACTCATGTCTGCGAACAACATTGAAAAACTTGAACGACCACGAAAAATTAACCGCATGAACTTTCTCCGCCTGCTTTTTAACCATCACTTGGCTATTGACCCGCATGCGTCTTTACCTCCTGTGTCCTCTAGACATGCACGCCCTCATCATCCCCGCACTTTATTCCCGTATTTTAATCAAATGATGTATTTTCAGCTTCCCAGTTGCCGCGAGCTCTATTAGACTGGCGAAAAATTCGTAAACAAAAGGTGTGCCGGGCAAGTGTGCTTGGCTGCAACAGCTTCACTTAGCGTTTGTGTGTCCATGCTTCGTATACTCTCCTCATATTTAAACGCAGGAGGAGGGGAAGGCAACTGCGAAAACATGGGCGGAGGAGAAGTAGGGGCAGCCGTGACGAATTGCTTCAGTGACAATGTAAGGGGAATATTCAAAGAAAAAAAACCGGCAGATCCCACGCACTGTGGGAATCGATGCAATGCGCAGCAGAAGCGTGGCTGTGCGGCAGAACACCTGCTTGCTACGCTGACGGCCTGGGTTCGAGCCTCCCTCGGACTCAGAAATTTTTATTATTTTATTTGCATATTTCTCGATTTTTCAGGTCACGGACAAGATTATGATTTTTCGCTCATAACCAACGACGCCGACACTGACGCCGACGCCTGTAATTTCTGCGAAACGAGCTCTTTAACCCTACTGCGTTAAAATTCTTGGTTCGATTGAGAATCGCACACAGGTCATCTGCGAGGCAAATAGGTGTTCTACAACAAAGGCACGCTACTGCTTGAAACTTCCATGGAAAAAAACCATATGCGAATGGCATGTAGGGGAAGGAAATAAAAAAAATTATACAAAAAATATTGCGTTTGAATGAGAATCAAATCTAGGCCATCTGCATGACAAGCAGGTGTCCAACCACACAGTCGGGCTATTGCTGGGAACTCCTTCCGAAAAAAGCTCTACAGAAATGTCATGCAGTGGAAGGAATCTCCTTAACCCATTAGGTTCCAGCGTGACCATGTGGTCACGCAAATCCCGACGAAGCCTTTGAATTTATACAGGTTTAAAAAAACCGCCAATATCACGGGAATGCGCCTTGTGATAGCTCAGGGTGCTCCTTACAGAGACCATATGGCAAAGTTTTCTTTGTGTATTGGGGAGCTGCTAAAACAGGCGCGAAATAGTGGTTCTACATTGCGGCGCGTCGGCATGCAACGTCCTTCGGCTCAACAGCGCTTGTTGCTGAGCTAGTTGGCCTGGGGTTATGGCCAATCATTAAGTAGTTGTTTTTGGTTAATTTTTTTTTCAATGTTTCTTATAGTGCAATAGTTGTGTGATAAGTGTTTTTTGTGCAGTTCCGACCGGATGCCCTTTTCATCGCCTGGATCACGGCCTTTCGTGTGGTCTGCTGCCATTGATCCGAAGGAGTTTCCAGTGGATCTTTTCTTGCGCAAAGGCATATCATTCCTTCCAATGGCCCTAGTCCCTACCAATGACGGCATCATTCGAATGAAGGACCCGAAAGCCACTCAGGCGGAATCGCGGTCGGCGACGGCTCATTTCCAATCCATAGCTGAGGTGCGCCAGTTCGGGAGAGGGGGTGTAATCTGCTTTTCAAAAGACCAGTCCTGCGTACAAGATCTTATAAAGTGCTCGATGTTCGCATTCCATCCGGTGAGCGCGTTGATACCGCCACATTTAGCATGCACCCGAGGTTCCATGTCATCGACGCCAACATGACACCTTCCGAAGTACCAGAATTGTTTTCGCCAGCAGGTGTTATTTCAGTCTATCTATGTGGACGGGTGCTTGAAAAGAACAAAATACCAACTGAGTCTGTTATAGTTACATTTGGAGGGTCAGTCCGGCCATCAGACGTTCAACTCTTTTGCAGTGTTGAACGTATTTTTCCTCGCCCGCTCGAATGCGTCAAGTGCTGGCGTTATGGGCCCACACCATAAAAGGTTACAGGTCTGCTGTCAGGTGTAGAGTATATGGGGAAGGTCACAATTCTAGCGAATGTTAGAGTAACGAAGAAAGTGTTGCCTATGTAACGCAGCTCATACTGCAGATACGCAGCTCATGCTGCAGATAGTTCAAGCTGTTCTGCAAAGCCACATGAAATGCAAATTCTCGAGAGGGTAGAACGAAGATGGTGTTGACGGAGGGGAAGCAGTAGCTGAAATGCAAGGACGAACGCAAGGTTACGCTGGTGTGAGATTCCGTAATATACCATCAATGGAAGGGGCTCGCTCCGTTCCTATTGCGGAAGCAATCGAGTGGAAAAGGCAATGAGACGCATCGCTACGAACCTTTGCGAGTCATAGG
Source organism: Rhipicephalus appendiculatus (assembly GCA_030522465.1). Taxonomy (NCBI): domain Eukaryota; kingdom Metazoa; phylum Arthropoda; class Arachnida; order Ixodida; family Ixodidae; genus Rhipicephalus; species Rhipicephalus appendiculatus. The sequence continues at coordinate 15,104 of JALIZH010022850.1, forward strand.
CCCGAATACTCACGAACTAGATGTCCCAAATGATTGGCATAACAGAAAACCTCAGCCTATCACTTCCAATTAGTGACAGTTCTGGGAATTCAAAGAAGGCTGCCTCAGATATCTCTGAAACGGCAAAACAGCGCAGTAAAAACGACGACGGCGGAAGGAACGAACACACACACGAAGCGCTGACTAACAACTGAAATTTATTCGGGAGAAAAATGGATATAAAAGCACTCGTAAGAGCATCACGTCACAAACAAAATCACAGCAAAAGCAAGAAAACAAAGATACCATGAAAAGCACAGACAAAAAACCAATGGTCCATATCACATGATGCTGCGCGAGGCCCTGACAAGTGGTTCAATTAGGACAGTTAGCCGAGAGATAAGAGACTTCTTTGTCAGACAGTGAAACAGAAGGAATGCTGACACATTTTTCTTTTAACAATGAGATATTAAATGCCTCGATGATTTCTCTTGTCATTTGGTTATGGTTCTTTGCTATAACAACACAGTTTTCAAAATGAGGGTGACAACCACAATGCTTACAATGAATGCCGAGATGGCCACTGACAGAACTGGTCACATTATAATTGTGCTCACGGAGCCTATCGTTTAAACAACGACCAGTCTGGCCGATGTAGAATCTGCCGCATGACAAGGGGATGCGATATACGACATTTTTGACACAGGCCACGAATGGCGACTTGTGTTGCTTACTACAGGAGAGACTGTCAACGGGAGACCTGTTGACGCTGTTGCACAATTTTGACAACTTATTTGGCGCGCTCACAACTACACTAACATTAGCCCGCTGACCAATACGCTTCAAATTATGAGAGACTTTATGCAAGTATGGTACAACAGTTACTTTACGTCGGACTTGCGCTTGACTACCATTAGTGTTACTTCCGCGAGCCGATGGCTTACCAAAGTTCATTTCTTTCAGAAGCTTCTGTGCTACAGAGGCCAGCACGTGGTGAGGGTACCCGGCTCCTATCAGCCTAGTCACCTGGGCGTGAAAGCTATCACACTTGCAGTGCACACACGATTTTTTGAGCGCGTTGGACATGCACAGTTTGGCGATTCCTCTTTTTATCAACTTAGAATGGGCGCTGTGAAACGACAAAATGGGTTTCTTGCTGCGCGGTTCAAAACTCCAACATACGCCCTCGGAACACCATTTCAAACGAAGGTCAAGAAACCTAATCGAACTCTCATTTGGCATCTCACACGTTAAGTCAAGGGGGGTTAGCACAAGATCTGAAAATTTCAATTAAACTAGATGCGGATTCATCAAACAGACCTGGGTCACATTCTAGGTACACAAGAAAATCATCAACGAAACGAAACACTTTTGAAACACATGAATTGGCAATACTTGAGGAAATCTTGCGGTCAACACTAGCCAAGAAAATGTCACTGAGTATGGGTGCAATACACGACCCTATACTAATGCCTTGCCTTTGTAGATAAGTACACCCTTCCCAAGATGAAAATAATGATTTCAAATAAAATGACAGCAGATTCTAGGAAGTTAGAAAGAGCCAAGCCTGTTGAATTTTGAAACGCTACAGCGCCAACGTCATCTATACACTTATCCACGCACAAGAGCAATTCATCTTGGGGAATGGAATAGTATAAGTCTTTTAAGTCTATGGAAAAGGCGGCAAATTTCTTTGGGCGTCGACGCTCTAGAAATTCGATGACGTCCTCGGAACGTTTGATTTTGAAAGGATCACAAGGAGCGAGCAACGAAAGCTTATCCTTTAAGAACAATGAAACACATTTTTGCCAAGTGCTACTTTCCGAGACAATCACCCTAAACGGGGAGCCAATCTTATGAGTGTTTACTGTAAAAAACATCTTTAGAGCGTCTGAATTACATTTGCCAATACTCTGCGCAAGCTTGCTGAGATTGAAACGTTTGCACAGCTTTTGTGCTTCAGACTTGACCTTAGCCAACGACACATCGTCTTTTCGCGAAACCACGGAGTCAATCGCCTGAGTTCCTTTCAACTTTAGTAAAGATTTCGGCATTACAGCGAAACCACCTTCTTTGTCTGCTTCAAGCAGACAAAGGGAATTCTGCTTCAAAAAGTTAACTGTGCGTGCTACCGCTAGCGGACACTTTTCGGACTTGTACTGGACTAGCACATCCAGACCTTCGGAAACACACCTTTCGGATTCGGCTTCACCAGCGAGGCGGGAGACTTGCCTGACGTAAGTCACAAGTTCAGGGGCGGAGCTCCTGGGAGGAACCGCAAACTTTGGTCCCATGCCGAGAACATCACGCGCAAACACAGGCAGCACGACGTCACCGAAGGTGTGGATTGAGTTACCGGAGGTAGCAGCCCTTCTTGGAATTAGTGCGCGCAGATGTGGAAGAGCAAGTTGCCAAACAAACTCGGTGGTCCTGTTGGCCATGCTAGAGAAGACACGGAACTGCTGGGTTGCAACCCAGCAGTTCCATGCACTGTGGGAATCGATGGAATGCGAAGCAGCCAGGTAGGAGCAAATCATGCTTTACCTAATTTGCGTGTCATGTTTTACATGTTAGGACCTGTCATTTATGTTCGTCATACGGTCACGTCGCGCAATTCCAATTTTGGTGAACATCAAGCTAGCGAACTGGACGCAAGCGCACCATGAGCATGACATGTAAATAGCATTGTAGATGACATGCATGCCAAGATTTTCATGTTACCACCTCCCACCTATGTTCGCTATGCAGTCATGTCACTCAATATCAAATTTGGTGTATATCAAGCTAACGAAACGGCCGCGAGCGCGCCATGAGCGTGGCGTCCAAGTGATGTCGCACATGACATGCCATGATTTCCATATTACCACTTGTCATTTATGTTCGTGATACAGTCACGTCACACAGTACCAAATTTGCTGTATATCAAGCTAACGAAACGGCCGCGAGCGCGCCATGAGCGTGGAATGCAAGTCATGTCGCACATGACAAGTCATGATTTCCATATTACCACTCGTCATTTATGTTCGTCTTACAGTCATGTCACTCAATACCAAATTTGGTGTATACCAAGCTAACGAAATGGCCGCGAACGCGTCATGAGCGTGGCATACAAGTCATGTCGCACATGACATGTCATGATTTCCATATTACCACTTGTCATTTATGTTCGTCATACAGTCACGTCACACAGTACCAAATTTGCTGTATATGCGCAGCGGTTTCACAACAATTTAAGCACTATGCAGCGGCCTCTCAGTGAGACACAATGAGAGCTCCAAGGTTGACCCCGGATAAGCTGCTTACAGGTCGCCCCGCAACGTGGAGAGCGTTCAGTAGGAATTGCGAATACGGAGCACTTCCATTATCGAAGGCCGGTTGCAAACAGTCGCGTATAACTATTTTGTCGCTTTTTCATTTATATAAAGAGCATTTTATTGAGGAATTTCGTTGTCGGTTTTCGAACTGTTTGAGTGCTTGGGTCTATTTTCGTGTCGTGATGGTAAAGCTGAAAAAAGCAAAAGCGACAGAACAGGGTTTTGTTTTCTGTAAAAACAGTGTCGTTCAGAATGTGAAGCATTCGTAGCGTTAGCAACACACTAGGTACCTTAAGTAAGATTCGTAGGTCTATAGGCCCCGTCAATTGCAATATAAATTTGGTTAATAATGCAATGAAGAAGAATGTTGTAATTTGTGCACAGGCCAAACATAATAATATCTCACCGCATGACTAAAGACACAAAGGTTTTAAGAACACAGTCGAGAAGGCATCCATTCATCTTTCCAACAATCCATCCATCCGTCCGTCCGTCAAAACTGGGAGTTTCCACGGTACACTACGGTGACACAGTGACTCAGATTGATGAGACAAGATAAAATCAGCGCACACGAACAGACACTGGCAAAGCCCCTTTGTTACCAATGGTTACGCTTATGGCAATTAGAGAAAATGCTCATTGAAGGTCGACAATGGCCACTTTGGGCGGTCTCAATAATTCTTGTATTTTCATTATTCTGTTCACGAAAATAAAGTTCCATTGGTTGATTGATTGATATGTAGATATATGCTGCCTCTGAAATCATAGCAGTGTCAACATAGTTAATTTGCATCCTAGGAGCTTGAACCCTATTTCACCTATAACTGCCATAGTTTTTTGTTCCAGTTATCAGAATGCGCCGGTGCCCAAACCACATTCATCGTCATCGATAACAAGCGACATTGGAAGAATACAACGTAGATTCGAATCATAACCGGTTCTTCCTTCTTCAAGGCTCCCTCCCCATTTGTGAGATAGTAGTCTTAAGCATCTTTCTAATAATTTCTTGCCGCCACGCTAGCTATCGCTGGCATAGAACGACTCTTTTCAGCCGTTAAAAGTGGTTAAGAGTCAAAATTCTTTGGCTGTAGTATCGTATGAGCCTGTGCTCTGAAAGTGGTTTTGAGAAGATCATGGACGCTTTTATTCTTTTCTACTGCAAATTCCCCTCTCGCGCAAATATTCGCACTGTAGTTTTGGACAAAATCTATATTTCCCAATAAAGGAACTTCTGAATTAAAACAGGTATCAGAATTCTGCAGCTTAATGACGATTGTTGACTTTACGTCAAAAACCCACCTATGATCATGAGAGACGCCACAGTGGAGGGCTCCAGAAATTTAGTACGCCTCGGGTCCTTTAACGTGCACCTATATCTAACTACGCGAGTCTCTAGCATTTGCCTCCATCGAAATGCGGCAGCCGCGGCTGGTCTACGATCCCGCGGCCTTGGAGTCATCAGCCAAGCACATTAACCACTAGACCATAATGGCGGGGATACATTTCTTCAGCAGCTTTTGCCATGTGTGAAACAAAAAAGTTGTAATTGAACAACAAGGCTGTTCTAGCTCTGCGGAAAATATCTGTCATGACCCAAAACTATCATCATGATGAATGAACCGGCGCGCGCTCTCTTTGTCCTCCTTCGAATCTTCTGCTTCGCTCCCAGAACACGTTCTCCGATCTCTCAGGAGTGGTCTGTAGTAACCCTGATTAGTGAGAGAAGGAGTACGGAGAGAGATAATGGGAAAGAGACAGAGAAGTAAATAAAGAAAGAGAGAAAGAAAAAAAGAGAGACAAAGACGAGAAAGACATAAAGAAAGCGAGAAATTTTTGCGGAAAAAAATTTCGGCTGATCCCACATCTTGCGGGAATTGGTTTCATGCGAAGCAGTCAGCAAACACTTGGACATGCTGCTTTTTATGGCTTTGAGCCAAGCGTTACCAGGAGGGTCCACGTGCTTTTGTAAACGGAGGAGTTCTGCGCACATCGTGGGCTACCCATGTATGCCGATTACTATGACGTTTAAATGGTTGCTTGCAGTCTGACGTAGTTATTAGTACTCACGTTAGCGCCCAGATGTCAGCATTATCGAAACGAAGAGCACACTTCGGTGTGATGACGCGAATAGTATTCGTTAACGTATTCCTCCGGGTTCGAGGAATGTTTGGATATAGCTTGCTGAATCACAAGAATGCAAATGTAATGTTTATTAGATGGCTATAAAAGCGGAGCCAACACTGGAGACCAAATTGACGTTAACCCGAAACGACGCCTGCAGAATGTAGTAGAGAAATGGAAAAGAGACAACCACCCGTTTGTAGCACGAAGCCACAAGGAAACCCGTGCGGATTTCTAAAAAAGAAAAGCTTCTTAGTTGCCGAAAAATTCGTCCTGGTCCGGGGTTCGAACCCGGGACCAACGCCTATCTGGGGGCGGTCGCTCTACCAATTGAGCTAATCAGGAAGCTAGCAATTGGCAGCGCGAGGGTGAATTCATCGACAACTCGAAGCACATGGACACAATTAACCCATTAGGAACCGGTTTCTTTTTTTTATGAGTTTTGTGAAAGCAGACGTGATTTTTTATCTTATCTACATCTGTATATATCACACTGAAAATTTCACCGTGAACGAGCTCTTGGTCTGCCAAATATGGCCCGTGACCATATGGTCACGCTAGGTCCTTAGGCTCCAGTAAAAATCACAGTGACGAATTTTGTTTCAGGCCTTGATACATCACGAAAAAAAAAAATAGGGATTTGTTGGGCACTCATTGTGAAATGACGTGAAGCACGCAATGCACATGCCGACGTCGCATTTATTGCAGTGTGTGGTCACCGTGCTGTTGCAGTTGTCTCTAGGGCACCTGCGCCTTTTGCCGTTAGGCACAACTTCAACGAAGGGGACTGTTTGGTCAATCAAAATGTGGACCACAAGGCGCACCGTCAACAAGTGTCGACGTTCTTCGACGGCCAGTTTCTTTTGGCTTGGCGAGAAGGGGGGGGCGCAAAGCCAGCCCCAGACATTGACATAATAGGGAGGGGGGCGACGGGGGGGGGGGGGGGGCGAGCGCAAAATCAGCCTCATACATTGACGTAATAGGGAGGGGGGGGCCGCTGCGACGAGCCTTGCCCCCCCGCCCCCCCCTGAAGGGGAACCCCGCCTACGCTTATGCATACAATAAATTGGCACGCGAGTATAGTGGAATCACCCTTCAAGGAGCGTAAAATGAAGGAACGAACTTAACCAAAATAGGGGGGCCTAAGGGCCTAGCGTGACCGTATGGTAACACGTAAAATAACACGCTTCTTCGCGAGCAAGGCTTTGGTTAATCTACTTCAAATTTTCACCGGAGATGGCATAGTGCACCTACTTTACCGGGACATGTGCATCACCCTATTGGAAGAAATAATACAACAAAAAAATCTGTTTACCCGAAGGACGTTGCATGTCGACGTGCCGAAGTGTAAACCACTATTTCGGGCCGGTTTTAGCAGTTCCCCAATAAACAAAGAAAAGTTCTGTCACATGGTGTCTGTAAGGAGCAGCCTGAGCTATCACAAGGCGTATTGCTGTGATTTCGGTGGGGCTTTTTAAACCTGTATCAACTGAAAGGCTTCGTCGGGATTTGCGTGAGCATATGGTCACGCTAGTACCTAATGGGTTTTAATGCAAATGAGTTCTGCGGAAAGCTTATCTTTCTCAGAAATCCGTACGGATTTCCTTGTGGCTTCGTACTACAAACGGGTGGTTGTCTATTTTCCTTTTCTTCACCCTTCCGCCATCTTGCGGGATTCCGCCGAACTCATTTGCATCAATGTAGTACATATGTAAATTTTATTGATTCTCTGTAAAATTAGATAGTCGGCACTGAAACCACAATTGACGTTGCACCGACGTTACACTTGCACAGGGCCTTTTTCCAAGGCAGTTTGGAATTCTGCATGGCACCTGACTGCCATGCAGAATACTTGGGTTCGATTCCTGCTGGAATTCTGATTTTTGTCATTTGCATTCGTCGGGTCCAGACTACTGATGTAGGTTTTTCTTAGCGCCCTCGCATTTAAATTACAACTATCCCGTTCTCGTGTTTCTGGGCATATATAAACTGTCAATCACCAGTAGCGCCCACCCGTCAACCGCAGCTCGTGGTGTACGGGCATGTGCCACGCGTGTCTAGACGAAAGAGTTTGACGACGTACATAAGAGGATTGCCACGTTATTCATGTCATGAACAAACAGCCACATTCCTAAAACGCTTTTACGCCTCATAGGTATGCCAATTTTGGTCCCCACCAAAATCAAGGTGGCGATCACAATAGCACTCTGACATAGGCGGCTAGATAGATGGATACGAAGATAGCAACGCTCAAAGTGCCTTTTGGTTCACTAAGAAATGCTTCGCATTTTAAAAAATAGTTTCGGCAGACGGGATTCGAACCTGTGTACCTTCGATCCGAAGGCGAGCGTTTTAAGAATATGGCTATTTATGCACGCTAGCAGAGCAAACCTTAGCATCGTATAGTATAGTGTAGCAAGGGGGTGGCAAAGGTAAGTGAGTGTGAGGAGGAGGCAATGAATGAGAAGAGAGAGCGAAGTATAGCACAATTAGAATGAGCAAGAGAGAAATGGAAAGAGAAAGAAAGAGGAAGACAGTCATGGAAAGAAAGAAAGAACATCAACGAAAGAGAGAAACTGAAACAGAATGAGAGATACAGAGAAAAAAGTATGAAAGAGAAAAAAAAGAGCAAGAAAGAGAAAGACGGAGAGATATCAACAGAAGTAAACTCAGAAAAAAAGACAGAAAACAGACAGAAGAGTGAAGAAAATAGAGTAATAACGAAAAAATAGCAATACAGCGAAATTGTTAACGCCAGGACTTACACACCTGCCCATCAGCTCCGCCGTCTCTTTGGCATTGCGCCTTTAGTGCAACCTACGTTAACTTGTAGGTCCGAGCCAGGTGCTCAATAACACAAAAAGTTTATGTCGATCTCTATCTTGCGAAAGAGAAACGTTCGTTCAGACCAAATTTGTAGAAAAATTGAGTAAAATTTTACTGCCAACTAGAGACACCTCGTGGAAACTTGCGGTACATACTTTTGAGTACAAAAAGTCTTCTACAAAGCGGTTGCTCTTGCTGTAAAAGAAAAAAAAACAACTTTGTGGCTTAAAAAAAGCAGATAGTGACACAACTTTCAGACACATGCATAAGTCGCACAAACAGCATGTACAAAGTTGCAATATTTATAGTGGAAGCGGTCACGTTGACTGCACACATCTCTGCACATAGAGGACATTGACATCTCCTGGAACACATTGGCAGCTTGCACGATAATCGCTTCATTTTCTAAGTGGAGGTTCAGCTGTTTATTTGGAATAACAAACCTTTTTATACACCATAGTTTTTTTCCTTGATCTTGCAAACGAAAATTATTGTAGCCTGATGGATGTTTGACCTATGCAGGTAACTGACAGTTGTCAGCATCCACAGCAATATTTCCAAATCGACTAGAAGGAGTCACGCACGTCACTGCTAGTAAGGAGGAAATTTGTGATTATATTAAAATTTGCTGGCTACTCAATACTACAACTAAGTTAATTGGTTCTACACTCTAAAAACTGCGCATGGTATCGCAGGAGTAAAAAGGCCGATTTACTCTTCAGAGTGTTCTTTTACTCTCGCAAAGCATCGGATGGAGTGAAAGCATTGTTCACTCTCTATGAAATGAGAGAGTGAAAGTGCTTTATACTCTACCTCGCTCAGAGAGAGTAGGAATGTCCATATACTCTTCAGGCAGGAGAGAGTAAAACGCGATTATACTCTTGCTCCTGATCTATACATCGAAGTGCCAACGCATCGCGAGTGATGACCACTTCTTAATAACCACCCACATATGCAGCAAAGAGTATAATATTTGTTTGTTGTGACATTGGAGATGACTAATAAAAATAACAGCGTTTCCAGCGCCTCCCATGTGAATTTCAGCGCAATTGAAGGCACTTGGAACTCTCAATATCCGCGTTTCTAGCTTGGGATTTGTGTAGTTAAATAAGCGAATATGACCTCATTGAATCTGTCAAGATCTAAACTAAGTTCAAGCGGTTATTGCATTATTCGTATATCAATGGGCATTCATGTTTTTCGCTACGAACGTCACGCACGGAGCCTGCTGTCGTAAGCCTAATGTATACGGTACGGCTACCGTGAAGTATTATAGCTGTAGTCGCGGAACGTGAACAAGAATGACCGAAAATATGTCCAAGGGGGTGAAGAAAACCTAATTGTTCAGTGTGCAGTTGAGAAGTGCGATGTTTCCTACACAGAAATGACTAACCGCTTAGCGAGTCAGTGCGAATTCCGTGCATATCTTCAGTAACGCTGATCTTGTTTTACTGAAAACATGCCCGATTGACGTTCCGATTTCTCGAAGCACAAAACAAACACATGAACCTACAGTCCGTTTGGTTGTCGCACGTGCTGAGACACTCAAATTTGCGCTTCTAAACAAGGAAATGAAGAGACAGATCACGGACGTCACTTACAACATTGTGATGCAGGTTTTTAGTGTTTGTTGGTAGTTTGTTTTTAATTGAGGCAAGGCCTCTCACCGGAACAGGAAGCAGCCATTTTCAACCACACCCAAAAATATAACTTTATGACACGCAGGAAAAAGAAACGAAGGAAAAATACAAACAACCGAAAGAGAGTCAAGCTACACCTAGCTACGCTACGCTATTGCGACCGGCGCTAAAGAATCGTCTACGTTCCGCGGAACGTTCCAAAGCAAGAAAGCAGTCACCGGCTGTTGCGTCGCTTGTGGTGGCTATGGCGGCGGAGTCGTCGGACACGTTGTGTCGTTGACGGCGCTGGCACTTGTGGGGCGGACGAGGCGGCAGGAAGGCTGAGAAGTTACGGATGGAGGTCGGCAGCAGGCTCTGGACTCGAGTCGGGCGGCAGCAGCAGGAACCACGAGAGCCTGGTTCCGGAGACCCTTTCGACGCTGTCGGGCCCTTGGTACTCGACTCCGTAAGTCGACAGCACCGACCCTGACACCAGCGTCGTGTCTCTGGCTACTCCCCGGTCTCACTGTTCTCCGCTGTGACTCAGCTGCCCGGACCCGCTGCTCGGACGATGGGGAACGACCCGCCTCCAGGATGGCCCGTCTCCGAAGATGTCTGGAGGCAGACGCTGTCGGGCCCTTTGTGCTCGGGTCCGTAACCCGACGGCACAGACTCCCTGGCACCAGCGTCTCGTCCGAGCTGTCCCAGTCCAACTGACTCGCCGCCTTCCATCTCCTCGTATTCCTCTTCCGTGCCCTCTGCCGTCTGCCGTGCCACCTCCTCATTGGTCATTGCCACACGTGCTATGCCGCGCCAACGTCTTCTTCCTCGCCGTGCCGCACGTGTCCGGGTTGCGCGGTGTATCTATCGCACCAAGCACCGCGTTTGGAGCCGTTGCGCCACCAACACCAATACACTAATCACACCGTTGTCACATTGTTCGCGCACTCACTCATCACAAGAGTCCCCCCCCCCCCCAAGAGAAGTTTTTTTTTTAATAAAAAAAAAAACTTGTGAGCTCGATGAGTGATTGCTAGCAAAGTAAAATGTCATGGCAAGCACACATAGTCATTTTCCCTGTGCATATGTCCAACTACGTAGTTCAAGTAACTACACTTACAGGCAGAATAAACACATTGAAAACACTCGGTATAAGTCAGCCTATTTCCCTACGTCGCTAAAATACTGCACTCATTACTTCATAGGCAGGATCACGAAAAACCAAATATATACAAAAAAATACCAGTCAATTGCCCACAATCGTAATCCAGAAAAGCTACCGGTCATTGACCCTGACGCTTAAGTGATCGCGTCCCAGACAAGGCGCGCGGTACCTATGTTGTACTTGGAGCACAGCACCAGCAACGCTTGGATGCGTTTCATACGAGATGTCTGTAAGGACTTCTTTAGGAACGTTAGACGCCTTGCCGACCTGATGGCCTGAAACCAGCAAAGGTCAAAACCAAACTGGACGCGTTCCTTCCCCGCGCACCGAGTGAGGAGCGTTCGACTGAATGCTTCAGGCACATCAACGCCTTTACTGGAGCGATCAGAGGGTCGGGCATGCAATGCTTTACGGAAACTACCTCCTGTGTGGGAAGACGCCCCAACGGACGCTTCGGCTTCTTTATCGTTCATTAACACTCTGTTACTATCTCCTATGCATTGAATGGAAGGCTCTTCAGCACTAGCGATCGTGGCAGCTAACTCATCACGCGAGTCAACAACACCGTATACTGAAGACGCTACTTGTGATTCAGTCTTTCCTGCCTTAATATGTGCCTCTGCACTCTCTTTCGATTCTCTCCGACACGCATCATTTGTATTAAGCAGAGAAGTGGAACTGCCTGTATTCAATGGCAAGGTATCCGCATGGTCCTCCCTCTTGCCCAGATCAGCTGATGCCGCAGCTTGAGGCACAGTCGGCGAATCTGCGTTGAACTCGTCAGAGTTCATTCTATGGCGTTCGCCTTCGTTAGCCTGAAAAGTCTTTTTTGCTCCTTTTAAGGAACAATTCTGAGACGCCCTTGCATTTTCAATGCACGTGCTTTGCCTCCCAGAGGTTTTACCGCACATCTCTTCAATGGAACTTTTCTGTTCCTTGCTCCCGAAGCTGTGCTCTGCTTCGTCACGCTCACTTAGGCTTTCTTTAGCTTCATAGCTGTTAATATCTACGTCATCCTTTAGCCTGACACCTGACTTCAACAAGATGATATGGCAAGATTCAACGAGAACCTCATTTAAAGAGTCGCCCTCGACTTCGCAACTTCTGTTTTGAGAGTATCCACCGATTGCCTCCTCAGTAGAGCACACCATCGACCTACCATGGCTCTCTGTTCTTAAGCGCGTATTTTGAGCCTCTGCGAGCTTTAGCTTGAGGGAGAAGGGTTCTCTGCTTTAGCTCTGCGATTTCCAGCTCTTCTATCAACGCTCTATCTTTTTCTTCCTGTTCTGCTGCCCTCTCTGCGCGCGCTCGAGCCTCTTGTTTTTCCGACCACTCTTTCAATTCCGCGCCCTCTAACCCCAAACGCACGCCCAACGCTTCGAATTCCGCCAAACTCATCGCGATGACTATGTAGTCATGCAAATAGGAAAAATGGCTTCATCCTGTCCCGTCCTGTCGTAGCGGACGCCAATTTTGTTATGCAGGTTTTTGGGTTTAGTGGTTTGTGTTAATTGTGTTACTTGAGGCAAGGCCTCTGATCGGAACAGGAAGGAGCCATTTTCAAACACACAGAAAAAGGTAACTATCACAAAACGGAAAAGTGGAGAAAACAAGAAAAAATGTAGCAGGACAGCTAGAAGCGCGTTTTAGCCACAGTGACTGGCAGTCTACCGACCGAACAACGTTCCGCGGAGCGTTCAAAGAAAAAGACGAGTCACCGGCACCTGCGACGCTTGAGTCGATGGGCCGGCGAAGTCGTTGCTGGCACGCGGTCTCGTTGGCGGCGAAGTCACTCGTGGAGAGGACGAGGAATCGAGTCGGCGCAGAGGTCGCAGAAGGGGGCGACCTTGGCAAAGCAGGCTGGTGACCTTCCTGTCCACGTCCTGAGCTTGGAGACCGGCGGCAGGCACCCAGGCTCGTCCCGTGGCTGGCAACCGGCAGCAGGAGTCTACTCGTCAACCGGGACGGCGAAATCTGCTCTCCTTGGAGGTTGAGCTGCCCGCACTAGCTGCTCGGACGAGGGGAACGGGCCCACCTCCAGTATCGCCCGGTTCCGAGGATGTCTGGAGGCAGACGCTGTCGGGCCCTTTGTGCTCGGGTCCGTAACCCGACGGCACAGACCCTGGCACCAGCGTCTCGTCCGAGCTGTCCCAGTCCAACTGACTCGCCGCCTTCCATCTCCTCGTCTTCCTCTTCCGTGCCCTCTGCCGTCTGCCGTGCCACCTCCTCATTGGTCATTGCCACACGTGCTATGCCGCGCCAACGTCTTCTTCCTCGACGTGCCGCACGTGTCCGTTGCGCGGTGTATCTATCGCACCAAGCACCGCGTTTGGAGCCGTTGCGCCACCAACACCAATACACTAATCACACCGTTGTCACATTGTTCGCGCACTCACTCATCACAAACATGAAGGAATAAACGCTCACACGCCATCTTACAGCGTGGTGTAGTATATAGCGCTCTGTACGCAAGGGTTAGAATGTACTTAAACGCGTTAAAAAAATGCAAGTATCTCCAAATGCAAAAACTTTCTTCTTTAAATTACACACCGGCACACTTCCAGTAAGAAACTTTCTAGAGGAAAGAGGTTTTTTTATGCCATGGGGAGGCGACTGTCTTAATCTGTAACCAACCGGAAACAATTGACCACGGTTTTTCTACACTGTTGGGAGGGGGGGTATACTTTTGGGATGTTTTGCAAAGGACTATCAAAAAAGAATTTCCGTTAGACCCTCATGGAATCAGGTATTTAGCGATAGAGAATGAGGACGGATTACCATTCGACTTAATCATGATGACTGCCTTGCACAGTATATGGCGCTCTCGAATGGCTGGATTTTACTGTGACCCTGATAGGAGACCAGCAAGAGAGTATTTTAAAGAAAGTATAAAAAGTTAATCGAGGTAGAAAAAACTAATGAATGTGTCCCTTCATGGTTGGGAAGGGTAGAAGCCCTGCTTAATATGAAGGAATTTTAAGTAGTAATTTTATTTATCAGTGTGAAGGCCGTGGTGGCGTTTTTGTGTTTTTTTTTGTTGTGTCGTTCATGTTTTGTATGTTTCTGGTGTACTGTAACATATTTCTCTTGTCCCCGTGTGTGTGACGTCCAACCGGAAATAAAGAAAAAAAATACAGCGTGGTGTAGTCGGTAACGTGTCCGCTTCGCAATCAGATGTGCGTCTAACGGTCGTGGGGTCGAGTCTCACTCGGTCATGTATTTAGTTAACGTTTTTTTCTTCTTTTTTTTTTGTCGTAGTGCTCGTTATTAGCCATCATTACGGTCTGCACCTGATGAAAATTGTTAAAAGCAATTCTAAAGCCCAACGTTGGCCCGAGTTATGCTGTTTTCTCGTGCGGTGTACTACTACTCCCTTCGGCGGGGTCATGCTACTCTGCTTCGGCCGGACTTATGTTGCTCTGTTGGGGTAGAGTACTTTGACCCTGTATGGGGGGCATTACAATACTCTGCCTCAAAAAGAGGTGATTTACTCTGGAAAAGAGAGTTAAATATGGGACAAGAAAATACTCTCCAAAGAGAGTGCCCAGCACTCTCTTTATTCTTAGAGTGTAGTGCACTGTAAAAGTTGTCATTATTGTTTATATTTATTGTTTTAATTTATTTTATACTCATGGCGGGCCAATCGAAAAGAAATCACAGCAATCTGCACCATTTGAAGAGGTGAAGGACTTCGTAACATACTCCTGGTAGAAACCTTGTAGGGAGATTCCCGGTTTCCTGGCAATGATGAAATACCGGCTGTAGGACAAACGCTTTAGTGGAGAGATGCTATGCTGGCTTTCGTACAGATTTATATTGTGCGCCAAAGCAGAAAAAGTATATGTATATGCACATACACATACGTATGCGAGATATGACGGCGAGGGCAATTACGCCGGCGACGCCAAGAATCCGCCGAGACTGTCCATATAAATGCAATCGCAGTAAAATAAGATGCAACAACATGAGCGCTTATGTGTTCTAATTTCATTAAGAAAGTGTCTTTTGTCAATTATCCCTCAGTTTCGTTGCATTTCTTGCGCGAGGTTTCCCGCTTTTGTGCGCCTTTTTCTCCGTGTGGTGTACTAACTCACCCAATATTCCATTTTTCTACATTACGAGTTCTCTTGCTAGAAGTGTAAGGGCCCATCACTTCTTGGACGAGGCCGCCATTGACGCCGCCGGAAATGACTGACGTACGAGATGATCAATGTACACTGCCGACCAAGGCGGTCGAAGTGCTCACGAAGAGCAAAATATTATTCAGCAAAAGAAAGCCAAGAGATTCTCTTTCGACGTTCTGCTAGTCAGGCACCTAGTACGCGAACGTAGCAACGTTACCGAAGGCGAACGAAGTGCGTATTCAATAGGTAGGAACGCGCCATCATAGAGATATTCCGTATTATAAAACATATTAGTTCCTACAATAAGAATGTTCGTCTCCAAAATACAGGTCATATAAACCCCCCGCTATCGCTTTTATTGCCTCCTAAATATCAGTGCCGAAAGACGTCAGAGTTCTCGCAGTAAGAACACGAGAAAAAATCTAACGAGTACCTGCGTATTCAATTAGAGGTTTGGAACATTCATCCCGTAAGCGCATATAAAATTCTTGTTTTAAGTTGTTTAACCCGTTGAATTCTCTCAAGAATCGCTTAAGAATTCACTTTCAGTGTCTACTCACCACAACGACAGATGCAACGTAGGTTACGTTTGTGACAAAAAGGAACAGACGGTGAGGCACAAACACTTCGCCAATGGTGCAAGCAGGTAACATTCGTGTGTTCTGCAAGAAAAAAAATTATAATCACCAATGTTTGTCGCCCAAAAATGCTACATCATTTAAGGGAGCACGTTGAACCAATAAATTGAAGAAAGTGTTGTAGTCAGAGAGGCTACTTTGACGAAATGAATGTGTGGCCGTTAACATGAGTTCGAGTGACATGTACCAAAACATATTAAAATCATGCTTCATACTCCTTCAACCATATTCACTCCGGAAATCCCCCGGATGATCTTTTTAAACAAATTAGCCGTTACCTTTCGGATGTAACCTCGCGCATCGTACACTTCCAAATGCTTTCATCCTTTATCTACAATATCTTGTTGCATTGTGACAGATATCCTACCTAACGATTTTATGTAGCTCTAAAATAGCAGAGGCACGACCTTCTTTTCTTCGTGAATTTCTGTCAGCCACCGTTCACTTTGACTGTTATTAAGGCGAAAGTTTTAATGTGTCACGCTCACGCCCGTCCGTCCATTCATCCGCCCGTCCGAGCCCTGGCACGGTGCCAGGTGACCGTCGGGGCGCGCAAACGGACGCCGGTCGCCTCCGGCTCTACAGCGCTCTTGCTTTGCTTGCGTAGCGTCGCTGTGCCCAGCGTTTCCAAGCATGCAAGGAGGGAGACGCGCGCATTGCGTTGCATTCTGAGCAACCTCGTCTCAGTGGACACAAGTTAAAAAAGAAAACACGCACACATTCCGTTTGTGTGCTATTCCACTGAGAGTGTAAAAGAAAAAAAAGACATGGCATGGTCAGTCAAATGGCCACAAGGTTTCGCCGAACACACTTTGGAATGTACAAAGTGTCCTTCAATTTTTCGCTTCAACCGATATCTCCACAATGGATTTTAAATGCGAAGCATTTCTTTGAGCACTGAAAACACTTTGAGCGTGTCTATCTATCTATCTATCTATCTATCTAGCCGCCTAGGTCAGGGTGCTCTTGTGATCACCTCCTTTAACTTGGGGTAAACCAATATTTGAATAGGAAGGCAAGATGGTTTGACGATTATGACTGTCTGATCATGAAATGAATAATGTGAAAGTCCCGTCACGCACCATGCCAAACACTTTCCTCCAGACACGTGTGGCACATACCCGTATACCCCGGAATGCGGTATGCGCCACGGGTGTTTGACAGTTTATATCTACAGAGGAACGGCGAGAACAGACAATGGTACTTTAAATGCGAGAGCGTTGTGAAAAATTCCCCATCTCCCGCTAAAGGGAACCATGTGTGGATGCGAAGCAGCGGGGAGATAATTAGCTTGAGCGGGAGGAACGTCGCCGCTCTCATTTCACGGCAGTGGTCTGGGCGCTCATCGCGGCGCTGCACCGGAGAGAGAATGAGGCGCGCGCGCTCCGTCATTTTCATGCCGCGGAACTACCGTGGCGCCCCCCAGCGGAGTCTGCAGCTGTCACACCCACCGCTGCGTAGAGGATTCCTAGAGGAATGGACGGGGGGATCGTAGGAGAGAAGAGAGAGGGGACGTGCATGCGCTGTGGGGGGTGTGGGACGTGGGAGCAGCTCCGTAGAGTAGAGGATTCCTAGAGGAGAGGAAGGGGGTGAGCGTAGTAGAGCATAGGGGAGGGGACGCGCCGTGGGACGCGGGGGCCGCTCCGTAGAGTAGAAGATTCCTAGAGGAGAGAAAGGGGGTGAGCGTAGGAGAGAGAGGGGGTAGGGGACGCGCATGCCCCCCTCCAAACACATGCAAGCAAGATTAAGGAATGGGGTCAACCTGGGCGACAGACACCACCTGCCTAGCCATTGCTAAGCAGCCTCTCTGTGCTCTCGGCCATGACTCTGACGACTGTAGTAGCGGTTGACGGCCTTCATATTACTACAGTGTTCTGGTTCGCATAATGGGTGCTTCCCTACTTCATGAAAGTGGCCGAACGCGGGACGCCGGATGGACAGAGCCCCGAGCATAAGATGCTTCGCATCTAAAACCAACATCGGCAACGTTTACCCGACGAATGCAAAGCGTACATGTTTGGGTCCCAGCAGGAATCGAACCCAAGCATTCTGCGTCGCAATCAAATATTCAACCTCAGAGCTACGTCAGGTCTCGGAACTCCTTTGGAAAAACACCCTATGAAGGCGTAATGTTGGTGTAACGTCAATTGTGACTGCAGTGCTGCCGATCTAATTTTATAAACATTACATATCTACTCCAATGATACAGGCATCACGTCGGGTTAGCGTAAATTGCAGTTAAACGCCATCGACTGAAGTTGGTTTACGTAGCACTATCCAGGGCTACCATCCTCGCAAGCACACGCGCTACAGTTCAGCTTACAGCTTTTGGTGATGGTAATACCCATGTTGCTCTTGGCATCGTTACACAACTGTAAACAACTGGTCATATAAAACATACGTGACTGTTCAACATACGTGTCTGTTGGTATACCAATAGTACGTATCTTTAGCGTCATTTCGTTACGTTCCGCTCAAAAAAAAAATCACCACTGTCACCTGCCCTTCGCATGCTTCCCATACCATCGATTCCCGTGGTACGTGGCATCCGCCGAATTTTTTTCTCTAAACATATTTCCGATATTTTGTTGTTGACTTCGTCCTCCAGCCGTTGCTCCTTTTCTTGCCTGTCAATGTTCCCGTGATGCTCGACGTCGCTTCTGAATTGTTTCACAAATTTCATTGCTCCACGAACTTTTTGGTTTTCTCTTTTCTATCTAGAAATTAGTTTTATTCTGCCTAGTTATTTCTTTCCTTATTAGATGTAACTCCTCACTACACCTTCTGTCCTTGCCTTGTGTGTTTGCGTACTTTCCCTAGACTGTTGCGCGTATATTTGTGATTTGTTTTTCACTTAAATACGAGCTGCCGATCTTTCCTTCTATGATCTCATTTCCAGTTTCATACCCAATTAGTTATGCCATGCGTTTGTGATCCATATCCTCGTTTATTCTCATTTCTCTCAGTTTGTCACAAGTTCCTGCGCAGCCACGGCACAGAGCTTATACGAACGGCGCCGAACGCCAGCCACTTGATATGTAAGATGTATACGGTGACACGTTCAACACGGGAGCCATTCGAAACGTGCTGCGTCAGAGTCAATTGATTGTCGCAGAAAAGTTAACTCTCATTGTATGATTCTACGTTCCAAAAGGTTCAAGTGTATGAACGAATGCAGTAAGGTTGAAGTCTGAAATATTAAATAGATAACGCAGAAAAAGATGAACCATTTAAGATGACGAAGGTATGTGCTACTTCTCTCCTTTCTCCTTCACCCTTTTAGCTGGCTAATTCTTTCATGATAACCAAAAAAGAGTCGGGGTGCCATTACCCTGTTAACGCAATAGTGTTAAAGAGCTCGTTTCGCAGAAATTGCGGTGTCGGCGTCGGTGGTTGTGAGCGAAAAATCACCATTTTGTCCGTGACCGAAAAATTGAGAAAGATGAAAATGAAATAAATAATAATAATTTTTGGGTCTGACTGACGATCGAACCCAGGCCGTCTGCGTGGTAAGCAGGTCTTCTACCACACAGCCACGCCTATGCTTGGAAATACATTGCAAACACCTGCTCTGCTTGGAAATGCAGTGAAAATAACTCTTGCTTCACAACTACGCTCGTCCTCTATGACATACGTCACAATACAACATATAATGTCGCAGTAATATTGCGTGGTACAAGCGTACATTACCATCGGGCGTCGCAACACGTGAATATCCTAAGGAATTCGTGGTTTAAAGCCGGCCACCCATTACAAAAGGCGCACACGTTACTGCGCGTATTCCCTTTAACACCAAGTAGTGGGTGCAGAGCAAGTAGGCACTAAGTGGTTGAAGTATGCACTAGGAACAGGATATCGCTATCGCGTTCAAGTCTTAAAGACGAAGCTTAAGGGTCCCGCAATTTTTTTTCTGTTTCTTGTTTGCAAACAAGAGCATAAATAAAGGAAAGTACTAGCCTACATATTATAGTACACTCTCATCTTTCCAAGCACCACCCTATCTAAGGAAAATACTTGAACTTATGCCATCTCCCTCTCAGCAAAATCAATTTTTTTAAAATTCCTATTCATGTTCCACGAAATCAATAACTTAAACTCTTTAGTGACTCACATCACAACCATTACATTCTCACTTGCGCATACCGCAATCATATATATTAAACTTACTTCGATAGCACTTATATCAACACTCTAAGTTGGTTTTTACCGTCGTCGTCCCGGTCATGTGCCGGATATGTATGCATATATTATAAAAGACACAAAGAAAAATGCCCCCCCCACCTCCCCGAAGGGGAATCGTGAGGAAATGCGAATGCATTTCGCGCGCGCTTCACTCCATTTATATATACGTGCGAGCGAGCGGACGGGAGTGTGGGGCGCAGGGAGGAGAGAGAGAGCGAACGGCGAGAGAAGGAGCGGCGAAGCACTGAACCTACCCTCTCCTACACTCTCCACACACGCGGGAGCTCCGCCGAGCTTCCGCGATGCGGCGCTCTCACACACCAGAGCGCGCTCCTCCTGTCCACTCACTCTCCGCTACTCCGCCCGCACCACCTGCTCCGGTTGCTAGGGGCGAGGATAAGCGCGCGCGCCCGCAGCTGTTGCTATGGGAGAGGGAGTGAGGGCGGAGAGATAAAAAATTACACCATCTTCCGCTATAGGGAACCATGTGTAGATGTGAAGCAGCGGGCGCTAACGCTTACACCGGCGGCGGCGTTGACGCTGGCGCTCATCGCAGCGTTGCGCAGGAGAGAAAACTGGGGATGCGTAAAGCACGCAGCGATGGAGCGGTGTTTCCTACTGGAACATGCCAATCGCTGCTAATGTGCAATGAGAGACAGAAGACTCCGACTGGGCACAGAGACTCGCAGTCGGCTTTTAGTTAACGCGCACGCTGCGAATTTTTATTGTTCAACAACGCACAGGAGAAATCTCCCACCGGCACCACCTTGGAGGTCAAGATCCATTGCCATATATACGGGGTGGCCAGAGAACGGTTGTGCAGCGCGAGCAGTCGGTTTTTTTTCAACCAAGAAACTCGCTAGCAGACGCTGCCTGTGTCGGCGTCGCGAGGCGAGAGAGGGGGGAGCGTAGGAGAGGTGAGAGAGGGGGGCGCGCATGCGCAGTGGGAGTGTGGACGCTGCGGGCAGAGATGCCTAGAGAAGAGAGGGGGGGAGCGTAGGAGAGGAGAGAGAGGTGGGACGCGCATGCGCAATGGGGAGTGTGGACGCCGCGGCAGGGATGCCTAGAGGAGAGAGGGGGAGCGTAGCAGGGGAGAGAGGAGGGGAGGCGCATGCGCAGTGAGGGTGTGGTTGCCGCGGGGAGGGATGCATAGAGGAGAGACAGGGAGAGAGGAGGTTTTTTTATTTTTTTTGAAAGGGTTTGCGCATGCGCAGTAAGGGTGGTCACGCCGCACACCACCACCACCGGATTAAGCTTCGCCATAAGATACTTCACATCTAACACCTGCCGGCGCTTACCTCCTCAACCTATCCTCCTCCTCCTCCTCCGCGGACAACGCTGGACAACGCCGGACAACGCCGGATGCCTGACATAGCCGGACTATGAAATGCATTCGCATTTAAAAAATAATTCAGTAAAATATCTTCTGAAGATATTTTCCATGCGACCCCCTAGCGCTGCATTGCGCGGCGGTAGAATGCTTGGTGACGAAAGCGTATGTGGTTCAGCACACTAACGGCGAGCTATTTATATACACCATTTACCCCTGGTGGTGCAGCCTATCTCGGGGGCATTTCAGCCTTTTTCTCTGCATTACCAGTGCGGTGGTGCGAAGGGCGCGCTCTAGGGGTCGGAGCCTCGTTCGTTGCGTTGTATGATGTTCTAACACATGTAATTAACAACTGTGACAGTTCTTAGTTCACGCTCGTCCTGTGTATACCTGTACGTAGTATCCACGTCAAATGAAACCCGAACAGCGGCAAGCATTCGCAGTGGTATAGTCCGCGCCGTCCAGTTATCACCACTGACAGGAGCGCGCATCCGCTTCGGCAGCACTTCGCATACATGCGCGCATGTCCATAGTGATAAATGCACGGCGCGCACTTTACCTCTGCGAATGCTTGCCGCTGTTCGGGTTTCATTTGACGCGGATAGTACATTTCGTTCGTCCTTCTTTGTGTTTGAGCAGCACGTTTTAAAGGGGAACTCCGGTGCATTTTCGACCATACCGAGATAACGCCGTTTTCAAATAGTATTAACAGTCCTGCAACAGCTAGGGCGGTTCATTTCGCTGAGTCACTCGTCAATAATTTTAAATAAGCAATGAAAAACGAGTCAAAACCGAAACCGAAACGGGGAGCTGCTCCGTGCTCCATGCTGGGTACGCGATGACGTCATGGCGTCACCAAATCCGCTACACGCCACCACGGCGTAAACGTAAACATTGCTCACGTGCCTCTTTCGCGGGAAAAGCACACTGCCGATGTCTTCCGACGTGGAAACAAGCTGTGCCAGCTCGTCTGAACTGACCAGCGAGGAGTCCAGCGATGAGGAGTGCAGCTACATGAGCGCGGAAGCGTCGCCTCGAAGAAAAAATGCCCCCCACCTCCCCCGAAGGGAATCGTGAGGAAATGCGAATGCATTTCGCGCGCCCTTCACTCCATTTATATATGGTGCTTGTGGTTCGAAGAAGGAAAAGGCGCCTAATTTCTGCAGCCCGGTCGGGAGCACGGCGATGCGCCGTTTTTTTTTCCTTTTTTCTGTTTTTTTATTTTTTTTATTTTTTTATTTTTTTCATATATAGCTCCGCCGAGCTCCCGCGATGCGAGCGCCCTCACGCGTCAGAGTGCGCTCCTCCTCTCCACTCACTCTCCGCTACTCCGCCCGCACCACCTGCTGCGGTTGCTAGGGGCGAGGATAAGCGCGCGCGCCCGCAGCTGTTGCTATGGGAGAGGGAGTGAGAGCGGAGAGATAACACCTGCCGCGGACAACGCCAACGCCGCACAACGCCGGATGCCTGACATAGCCCGACTAAGAAATGCATTCGCATTTAGAAAGCGCGCGCCGCGAGCAATCGTCCGTCTGGGGGGACGAGAAAGAAGTACGTCGATACGTCACGTACACAGGGTGGCCCGCATTTGAAGGTATGATTCCGGAATCGGTTACCAATTTTAAAACTCGTTTTCCGAAAAACTAAATTACTTACGGCTGTATAATTTGGCACATATCATCAGGGCACCGAATAGAACTTATGTTTAAAGTTTTATTTAAATCGGTGAGTATCGAAAAATCGCCGGAGTTCCCCTTAAGTGTCGAGCTTTGAATGTTGTTAGTTCGCGCTCGGCCTGTGTGCAACTTTCGTGCGTACTTTGTGCTTGAGCAGCGTAGCGCTCGTTTCGAGCTGCTTGCCACTCTTCGCGTCACATTCTAATTTGTTGCTATCGCAATCATTAATTCGCCCTTGGGGCGAAACTGTAGCTTTTTAAATGCGCAGCAATTATTAGCAAACTGCAGGCACTTGCGCCGTTTCTATCTACGTATCTATCTGTCTATCTAGCCGCCTACGCCTGGTTGCTCTCGTTGTCATCGCCTTAATTTGACAAAGCAAAATTTGCGTGGAAGGACATTAGCGTATGACGAACACGATGAACAGGTCATTGCACAAATAGCGTAAGATATTTGTCGCGTACGTCATGAAACCGTTTCCTTCAGTCACGTGCGGCACGTATCTGCAACCACAGAATAAGGAATGCTGGTATGAGGCACAGGTGACTGACAGTTTGTATAAAACCGGGAACGGCAATAATAGCCTTTCGAAAAGCTTTAGGCGATCGCCTTATGGAGCTTGTGCTACAGAAAATTTGCGCCAGGCATCGGTAGTGTTTCGGCGAGGGAAAAAGCGGAGGAACGGAATGATAAAAATCGCTATGAGAGCCGGAATTGAACCCAGGCATTCTGCGTCGTAGTCGAGTATTCTACCAGAGGACTGAGCCAGTGCTTCAAACTGCCTATGAAAAAGATCCTATAATGACTTGATATTCCGGCAACGTTCACTGTCGTTGCAATGTTCGATATCAGCTTTTATAACAATATAAGGAACATTACATATTAACCCCTATGACTTAACCATTGGCCAACCCCGATGAATACGACGGAAACCATTTCTCATTATATGCACATCATCGCACAGCAACCTGTACTTCATTACGATAAAACGGACATCTGTGCTCGAACGTGAGTACCCACGGCACGTCGTACCATCAGATACCCAAGGGCATCACTGAAGTTGACGTGCCGGGTAAGCCCACGAACAATCTTGTAGCCATTGGGCAGGGCAGGTAGGGTCCTATGAGCTTCTTCCACCTCCAAAGTGTTGCTTTCTCAAATAGGCACATTTCTGAAATTGTTAGAGCCCCCTTAGAAAAAAAAAATTCCTCGATACAGGCCTGCCCACGAGACATGACTACTGAAAATGCTCAAAGAAGTCGGTCCAACTCGCACTGCTTGCCAAAAAGCAATAAAAATTTTACATAGGCCACTACTTCCCTACTGCTTCGCATGACATCGACTCCCAGAATGAGTGGGATCTGGCGTTTTTTTTATCATTTTTTCTACCCACTTTCTCTAAGGGTCTTTCTGTGATCAATCTCCTTCCCTACAAAGTAGCATCTCCCTACCTGACAAAATGTTGGTCAAGCACTTGTTGGAGTGCTTTGGTTTCAAGTGCCGCACAAATGAAGCAGATCCCATTACACAGTAACTGAGTACTCGCGAGTCCGGTCATCAGTGACCAGGACTTTGGCTAAGAACGTCTCCAAAGTTGGAGTAAAGTGTGGGATTGAGCTAGTTGGTATTTCATTATTAAACTTCTCAGAGCAAAAATTAGACAATGCACACATACAAAAGACGAGGACTAGCGCAGAGTTGGGCCGGAGCCGATCAGTGTGTGCAGTGTGACCGCGCGGCCATCGTCATACCCATCGCGAAGAAAAAGTAATGACCCCTGCAAAGAAGGTCCATAGCGACTATCAATCAAAACAATAGAGACTTTTTTGAGTAGATGTGCACGCCCTACTAAAGCTTTTCATGAAATAAGTAAGCAATTTTCTTCAAAATTATGCCACTTCTGCGCCGTGCGTAACAAAATTTTGCCTCATCCACATTGGATGAGTGCAATGTCTTTTTTTTGTCACATTGTCCTGATAGTGCCATTGTTCGAAACTGTTTTGAATACTAAATGTAATAGGAATACTGATATGCTTACCACAATAATAGAACCAGTGTCCTGTGTTTCCATTTCTTGCGTAGCACATGACTTCCCAGTGTTCTCTGCATACCGTTACTTGTTTGCAAGGACGTCGAATTAGCGCTGACAAGAAAAAAATATATACATACATATGAACAATGTTTGTCAGCTGTGGTAATAAATACCAGCGCTTCTTCTTGATGCCAGCGTTTACATAGGCAGTGAACACATCTACAAACTGCTCTTAGATGTAATCGTAGTGACTGCGGTCAAAAGACGCGTGTTACGGTAGCCAGGGATTTCACCACTGACACTAGCCTTTGTTTGGATAACGGCAAAAAAAGACTTTACGGACAGTAGGGGATTAATTTTACGGACAACAAGATTGCTTACTGGAGCGCTGTTATTGAAGCAAGCGCTGTCTGTCCAAATTGTTTTTTCTTCGATTTCTGCAATTGTAACTGTATGCTCTCAGCAAAATGCTTTGAATTGTCCGGCCTATTGTCCTGTAATGCTATTGGGCCTATCTAAAAGAAACACCAGCAATAACTTAACACTTTTTCATTGTTATTTCTTTACCCACCGAAGTTCCTTATTGAAACACCCAGTGCCGCTGTCCCAGTTCCATACATGATTCTTGGACCAGTGTGGCGCTGGGCTCTAGAACATTGGCACTGCTGTGCTTCTGGCACGGCTCTGGACACGGGCGCGGCTGTGCGGCACACTGGCACACGTATTACGGGCTGCAGTCGGGCTTCTAAATTGATTTTCAGAATGTCGATGATGCGCAGATCACAACTGTGACGAAATACCGACCACTGCAAACAAAAAAAAAGGAAAAAAACAAAAGTGCATTTCGCGCGCGCTTCACTCCATTTATATATGGTGGTTATGGTTCGAAGAAGGAAAAAGCGCCTAATTTCTGCAGCCCGGTCGGGAGCACGGCGCAGCGCCTTTTTTTTGTTTTTTTTTTTCGTTTTTTTTATCTTTTTCTTTTTTTTAATTTTTTTTTTCATATATAGCTCCGCCGAGCTCCCGCGATGCGAGCGCCCTCACGCGTCAGAGCGCGCTCCTCCTCTCCACTCACTCTCTTTTTTTAATTATTTTTTTTTCATATATAGCTCCGCTGAGCTCCCGCGATGCGAGCGCCCTCACGCGTCAGAGCGCGCTCCTCCTCTCCACTCAGAGCGGAGAGAAAACACCTGCCGCAGACAACGCCAACGCCGCACAACGCCGGATGCCTGACATAGCCCGACTATGAAATGCATTCGCATTTAAAACAAAACGTGCGCAGCTTCCGCTGTGGTCCAAGGCTAGAGCCATCAGCGGAGCTAGTGTTCGACCTAGCTAAGTTTAGGTAGTAATGCCAACTTTTCTTGGGATTGCTTGTAGTACTAAGTATGGCTAGACTTGGCTAGACATGTGTGACAACCTGTTACGTGATGTTGCGATTTTAGTGACGTCACTAGCTGTTATGTGGTTTCTGGCTGGAGCATATCACGTGACTAGGGTGTTACGTGGTTTATGGTGGAACATGGATCGTTACTAGCCATTGCGTGTTGTTGCGTGATTTGAGTCACACGACTAAATGGTACGTGATAATTTTCACGTGACTAGGTGTTGCGTATTTTCACGTGAGTTTTAGTCACGCTAGTAGTAACGTGATGTTACATAACTCTAGTCAGGTGACTAGTCACGTGGTGTTACGTGATCTCTTAGTCACGTGACTAGTTGTTACGTGATCTTTCGTGATTTTCTCACATGATTAGACTGACCTGATGTTACGCTGTTTCAGTACCGTAACTAGTTGTTACCTGATGTTCCTTGATCTTTAGTAACGTAACAGACTCGCCCATCATAATTTTTGTATCCCACGCCGTACAAATTGGCGCACGTGTTGTGGGAGTCAAGAAGTTAAAGAGGGCGAAGTAACCGCGCACAAGTTCCATGATGATGATAAATCCTGTTGGCACTACCCGGCGCAACGAAAAGCTTAAAGAGCTCCGCTGTTAAATAAAGGGCGACATGCCAGCGGGATGGCGTCGGCAGTGGCAGTAGCGCCTCGCGATGGAACTGAGTGGTACGGCGTCTTGACGTTGGCGTAGGGGGAGCATGACGACAAACTGCAGTAGCGAAAGCGAACACCTTGCGGCTGCAGCTCTGCTGTCTGAAGAACGCCCAGTGACTGCTGGATTTCCTCGCGCATAACTTTAGTTATGGAAGTCGCTTCAGGATGCGGTAATGGTGAGAGCTTTCGCAAATCCTCCCGTACGATGGCTGCGATGGTTTCGCGCAGCTCGTCCAAGCCGATGACAGGAACAGCAGCGCTGTCCTTAGTGGCAACCGTACTGCCGGGTGCGTGTCTCCAGTGTCTTCCCAATCGTCGTCGTTTCAGAGAGGAATTCCGGGATGGTGCTGGGAGGATTTTTCATCGATCCCGGGAAGAGATCCTGGTGTACTCCACGCATAAGCAAACGAACTTTTTTTTTGTCGGAAATTTCTGCGTCGCCGTGGTGGAAAAGCCACGTCATCTCTTCCGTAAAGACGGTAATGCTTTCGTTCGGGAGCTTCACCCGTGTTTCCAGTGAAGCGGCGACCCTTTGCTTGCAAATAACCCTCGTAAATGCCGCTAGGAGGCTGGTGCGGAAGATGTATCATGTTGTGATGGTGGACTTCCTGTTTTCGAGCCGTGTCCTGGTGCAGCATTCCAATGCGATGTACACAAAGCGCAACATGTCATTGAGGTCCCAATTGTTGAAGACTGCAGTCCTCTCGTACAACTCGAGTGACGTTTCAGGATCCTCATATGACGATGTATAATCATGGTCATGGCCTTGGTCGTCCGGGTCATACCAGGTAGAAGCGTGTACTCTGGCGGCAGCCTTTTCTGCTGAGACTAGCTAGCTGGTCAGGATTGACGTCGGTGTCTAATGGATGGCGTGGGCTTGGCTCACGGCTGGGATGGGGAGTTTAGTACATGGACTGAGAAGCACCTCCACCAGATGTCCCTTCATCCCGCGTCCCACACCACCACAGCGCATGCGCGTCCCTTCCCCCCCCTCTCTCCTCTCTACACTCACCCCCTTTCTCTCCTCTAATAATCCACTACTCTACGGAGCGGCCCCCGCGTCCCGCATCCCCCACAGCGCATGCGCGTTCCCTCCCCTCCTCTCTCCTCTTCTACGGTTCCCCCCGTTTTCTCCTCTAGGAATCCTCTACGGAGCGGCGCGCACGACAGGTGGTGCGACAGCTGCATGCTCCGTTGGGGGGCGCCATGGTAGTTCCGCGGTACGAAAATGACGGAGCGCGCGCGCCTCATTCTCTCTCCTGTGCAGCGCCGCGATGAGCGCCCGGGTCGCTGCCGCGAAACGAGAGCGGTGACGTTTCTCCCGCTCAAGCTAACCATCTCCCCGCTGCTTCGCACCCACACATGGTTCCCAGCGTTAAATGGGGAAGTTTTTTTTTTTATACATGTGGCGATGAAGGTTCAAGCGTTATTGTCGGTGGCCTCGTTAATTCCGGAATTCCTGTATTCGCGTTGTGCGTACAATGCTATTGCAGCATCCTAAAATAATCAGAAAGGTTGCAGTTTACATAAAAATAGAAAACGAAACGCGCTTGGCAATATTTTCAGTCATGTTCGTTTACGTTCCGCGTACTAGAACCGTAGTACTTTAGTCTAGCCGGCTTCATTATCTGCTGGTTTTCATTAAGGTTCTGTAAAAAAAAAACAAAAAAAAATACGGGCCCTCAAAATTCATTTCTTTCATTCATTCATAAGGGAGGCTCTCCTTCAGGCACGTTTGATCCCTTTAGGTAGTATTCGAGGGCTCGTTGGTCAGGTGTCCTCTGGGTAGAGGACCACGTGCTACGTGACGCTAGCTGGCAAAGAAAACTGTTGCACACTCGCCGTCATTGCTTCGGCCGGCACTGAATAATGCTCTCAGGTTTGCATGCGCATAAAGTGAACGAGAGGACGACCGCAACCGTAGCTCCATTGGTAAGAGCATCCGAAGGTCGCAGGTTTGGACCCAGCCTGCGGTAGTTTTTTCTTTTCGTCCGCTTGACTTTCTTCACATCTATGTCACAGTTACTACAATACACTTAAAACATTACAACTAACGTCAACTATACCTTGCTTGGTTTCATTATGCGCTGATTTTCATTAAGGTTGTGTAAAAAATAAACGAGCCCTCAAACGTCCTTTCCTTCATTATTTCGCTTATTGACTCTTATTTGCTGCTAAACGCTTGCATTCAGCCTCTCCTTCTCTCGCCCTTAGCTCATTATCAGCAATTGTCTTTGTTGGCGTAGCGCTGCTGCTTGCTTAGCGTAGTACCGAGGGATCAATGGCTCTTCGCCGGCATCCAAGTTCCCGTGCCAGCGCGCACTTGCTCTATGGGCGTTCAGTGTTTTAATGTTTGAAAGGTGCGTGAGGTGTAACGTGGCAAAGGCGAGCGCACTCACACCTCCTATTCGATTAGAACCGGTGGCGGGAAACACCGTCCGAAGCACGCGTTGTTTTCTTCCATTTTCCTTTTTTACCGCCTGGCGTGCGCTTAATGGCTTGCTCCAAGCCCTGCTCCCCGCGCCGGAGGGGGGAACAAACTTTACTGATGAGAATGACTGGGTCAAGGGGAAGCCAGGGGTACTCAGTTTAGTGAGGCGGTGGTTCCATCTCTTGGCCCTACGGGGAATGCCAGCTGGATCCCAACTGCGAGCATGACATCAAGGATAGAGGATAAAGCGAGTCCCTAAACGGTTCCGCTGTTAACTTCCTTTTATGTTGCTTTCTACCTGAAGTATGCCGATGGGAACTGGTCATAGGTTGGTGCACTCACTCATGAGTCGACTCACTCGGACTCATATCGTGCCCATGAGTCTGAGTTTGAGTGAGTCCAGGGGAGTAATGTTTTGATGAGTATGAGTCCGAGTGAGTCCGGTTGAAGAACATTTTCGTGAGTGCGAGTCCGAGTGAGTTCGGCTCAGGAAAATTTCGGTGAGCTTGAGTCCGAGTGAGTCCAATGCGCAAGATATATTCCTTGAGTGAGTCTGAGCGAGTTCTACATTTTTTGCCGACCTATGATCCTATATATTCGTTTTCAGCATTACTATCAGCTTTACTTGGGTTCACGTTTATAATCGCGTCTACTCACACGTTTTCCAAAGCAGTGTCGTTCATACACCAATTCAATTTTTATTGATCACAGGCGTGTATTGCGTAGGAGCGTGCCTTGACCCCCCCCCCCCCCCTCCCCGCCAACTCTCCCCGGAAAGTTCTTGATAAATATCTCTTATGTTGTCATCTCTTTAAAAAAATGGCCTTGCTAGTCTGCGAGCACTCACAGCTCGTATTCGAAGGTATTCTATCCAAAGGCGCGAAGAAGGGCACCGATTACGTGAGATGTTGTAAATAAAGATCATTAACACTATATGGTCGAAAAAGCTAATTCTACGCTAATGGACTCATGAGTCGACTCACTCGGACTCACTCAGACTCATATCGGGTCGTGAGTCTGAGTCTGAGTGAGTCCGGGTGAGTAATGTTTTGGTGAGTTTGAGTCCGACTGGGTCCGGTTTAAGAAAATTTTCGTGAGTGTGAGTCCGAGTGAGTCCGGCTCAGGAAACTTTTGGTGAGTCCGAGTCCGAGCGAGTCCAATGCGCAAGATATATTTCTTGAGCGAGTCTGAGTGAGTTCTACATACTTTGCCGACCTATGGAAGTGGTTCCCTAAACAGGGACGCGACTTCGACGATAGAACATGGTTCACTCAGGCAGGTACTGTTGCATATATTTGCGTCATATGATGGATGCTCGGGTGTACACGTTATACATAGAAAAGTGTATTTTGTACGTCTAGACGGTATACGTGTAGCAATGTCATATACTGATTCTTCTGACTTAGGCAAAATTACAAAAGCGCGCCATTGTGCCGATATCCTGAAAGCAGTTCACACAGCTACTGCCATGCTGTGAGTACAGATAAAGTTCGGACTTACCTGCTTTCTTGCTGGCAGGAGGAACGGCATATACGCAGAATATAGTAGCATACAACGCGAATAGCTTCATTGTCTTCATTTCGTAGGGAGCGAATATAGAACTGACCTCCGTCGCAAAGCTGCAATGTCTGCCTTCGCATAAAGCAGTGAAAACTGCAGCAATTATTAGTGCTCTTTGCAGATTTGCGTAAATGGACCTGGGCTGACCACAATGCGTAGGATAGAGAGCAGGTGTGCAGTAAGAACAACAGACTGGTTACAAAGAGATGGGAAACGCAGT
This sequence comes from Rhipicephalus appendiculatus, assembly GCA_030522465.1. Lineage (NCBI taxonomy): Eukaryota > Metazoa > Arthropoda > Arachnida > Ixodida > Ixodidae > Rhipicephalus > Rhipicephalus appendiculatus. The sequence continues at coordinate 46,377 of JALIZH010022850.1, forward strand.
CGAGGGAGGCAGTGAGTTACATGAAGGAACGAAATTGGAAGATTCGTTGGCATGAAATTGAATCAGTCTGCATAGCAGGGGGTTGTCTTGAAATTATTGGAA
>JALIZH010022851.1:0-23556 GCA_030522465.1 Rhipicephalus appendiculatus
CCTTTTCGGACAATTCTTGTCACTGCGTTTCTGTACGACCTCTCCATCCGCTCTGTCCATATCGACTTTGTGACATTGCGCACGGCACTCGCACACATCTCTCATCAGACCAATATAACTAATAATAATTTCTGGTGTTTTACGCGTCGAAACCATGGTGCGATTACGAGGCGCATAGTAGCGGAGTGTTCGGGATAATTTGACCCCCTGAAGTCCTTCAAAGTGCACCGACATCAAACAGTAAGTGCGCTGAAATCGCACTGCACGTGTGTTCCGAGTGTTAGGCTCACCAGCACATAACGAGCACACGCGGTCCGAGCAGTAGCACTAGGTGGGGCAAGGTTCTAGAGCAATGGTGACGCCGACTGAAAGCGCAAAATCGCTTAATCACAACAAATACCTATCGTTGTGGGGCACGTGTCCTCACACTAACGCACCGATGCTAGGCTGCGCTAGCTATGACGAAAGCCACGCTTTCTGCTGTTCGCACGTCCTTTCGTTGCGATAGTCGATATGTTTTACATTAAATCAACCCTTTGAGGGCCTCATGCGAGTCATTTTGTCGTTGCATCTTTTTCTTTCAAAGGTGCCTCTATTGAAAAAAATTGGGGGACCCTTAATATTCACCTTTAAGAGTTGGACGCGATAGCGATATCCTGTGCCGAGTGCCTACTTCAATCACTTAGTGCATACTTGCTATGCACCAACTACGTGGTGTTAAGGTAATACGCGCAGTAAGGTGTGTGCCGTTTGTAATGGGTGGCCGGCTTTAAACAGCGAAATTGTTATGATAGTCGCATATTCTGACGCCCGATGGCAATGTACGCTGGTACCACGCAATATTCCTGGGATATTACATGTTTAATGGCGACGCCCATATAAAGGACGCGTGCGCTTGCGTTTTCACTGCATCTCTAAGCAGAGGAAGTTATTTTCACTGTATTTCCAAGCAGAGCTCCAGAAAAGATTTATATAACGATCGATTAGATATGTTATTCCCGGGCCTATATAAAGGACGCTTGCGCTTCCGTTTTCATTGCATCTCCAAGCAGAGGAAGTTATTTTCACTGTATTTCCAAGCAGAGCTCCCGAAAAGATCTATATAACGATCTATTAAATATGTTATTCCCGGTCCCACTGTACGGCTCACTATATATTGAATTGTCTGGTCATGACGTGCTAGTACGTGTGAAGAAAATGCCTATTTAACCAATAACGAAGAGATTTTTCTACAAAGTGCATACAGAAACACTACATGTAAAAGCTTGGTTAAACACCAAAGGTATCTTTGTATCCTCAATTAATTGCCGCCTCTGTGAAGTTCCAGAAACAATAGAACATTGTTTCATTAGTTGTAAGGACGCCATCCTCTTTTGGAATGTCCTGCAGAGGGCTTTTAAAAAGCAACTTGATTTAAATTCTCACAGCATACGTTATCTTGTACCATCCAAACCCAATGCTATGCCAGTTGACCTGCTCTTGTTAATGGGCATGCACAGTTCATGGAAAACTCGCATGTTAGACAGGCATGCGGAACCAATGGTGTCTTCGCGGTCACACTTCGTGAAAATGACTGTACAGCTAAAAGACTTCTATGAAGAACTACAGTTTCAGCCGGACTGGTACCAACAGTTCATAAATTGCATTGCTCAAATACCCTTTTAGAATACAGTGTTGCATGAAATTTGTTTTGTAATGCCTATTGTACATTTAAGGAGGCAGCCTTAAGTATTTTCCACGTTATGTATATACATAAACCTCATTTGTAGTAAATACCGTGTAAGAGAGAGAGAAAAAAAGAGGCGTGGCTGTGTGGTAGAACACCTGCTTGCCACGCAGCCGGCCCGGGTTTGATCCTCACTCGGACCCGGAAATTTTTATTATTTATTTTATTTGCATCTTTCTAGACTTTTCGATCACGGACAAGATGATCTTTCGCTCACAACCAACGACGCCAACGCCGACGCCGACGCCGGAATTTCTGCGAAACGAGCTCTCTAACGCTATCGCGTTAAAAAACAGCGCCGTTCATTATCGCCAGCGTGATACAAGTAAGTTTTTTGGCACTGGATCACACTGGGAACAATGACACACGCTGGGATTCACTGGCACTTCGGTGAGTGCACTGGGACAGAGCTGGGTCGCACTGGTAGGGGCGTTGGCTTGGCCGCTGTGACGCTGGCGTGTGCTGGGAAGCGCTGGAAACGCTGGAATTTTCACTGGAGTGCACTGGTGCACACTGGAGCCTGTACTGTTTCTTCCAGTGCGGCATGCAAGTTTCTGTAGTGCATGCGGCGGAATGTTTCAGTATCGTTGAATGTAAAATGTTTGATTCCATGGTACCGATAGATGCTATCCTAACAGGTCCCAAACATTTTCACAACTGCTGGCTTGGCAGAGAAACATAGTGATAAGCGCATAACATTATGCGATATATGCGAAACCACAGTCATTTTTATTTTTCCCTTTGGGATGTAAAAAAAATTGCGTTAATAACACAAGAAGCCAACGCTGGTTTTTTTTTTTTGTTTGTTTGTTTTTGCTTTTTAGCATGCTTTTTTTTCTTATTCACGCAGAGTCAATAACGGCGTTAATTCTGGCGGAGCACGTAGCAGCGATGAATGCACGTTGTGTTCACGCCCCGCGCATATACCAGTCTCGCATCAGGTAGGGGTTGTTGTAATTATTCCATTTTACAGTGTTGATCGCCACACCGGAAACGCATCTCTGGCAATGTTTGCCCTTCCACTTACTTCAGCTGCACTTTAGTTAGCACTTAGAAAGGTTCTGAAGCTTAGATGCAGAAACTTCAACCATCGCAACTAAGCTGCACCGAGATCGTTCCTACCCAGTGAGACTCCCAGCGAGCGTTAGGCCTAGTGTGCCGGCCGCGTACGTCCACATGTTACTGGCGCTTCTCGCTTTAAGTACACCCAATTTTAAACTGTAAGGAATGCTGTAAAGTACAGTTTGGACTTCCGTTAACCCTAAATGAACAATTTTTCCTTGTGTACGGTGTCCGCACAAGGAGCGATGACCATCGATGCAACGCGCTTTCAGCAACGCGCACAAGCTGTCACCGAAAGCTGCCGGCCGCACTAACCGGTACTTCTCTGACTCATATGTGAGAACACTTAATTGTCAGTCGGTAATTCGGTACCGCTTAGTGAACTAACACACTGACATATTTTTTCAGCGCATTGTATTTGTATTTAGCTGGGCGGTTTTTTAGTTTTAGGTATCGATAGAACTACAAATATGTACACTGGCACGCCCGCTGTACTGGCATATCGTGGCTTGCGCGAAAACAGTAGTCAATATTCAATCATGTACGCACCCATTTATCAAACCAGTCATCCTAAAACCTCTGTACATGTTGACGAGTAGCAAGAGCGAGAAACCGCTATTAAAAAAATCGGCAGTAACAGTCGGCAAACTGTGCCTGCTCCTAGGTCTATGTCATATTTTTTCGGAGTTAATATGTGAATTCTTAAAGAAATTTAGCGCTCTTGCCATTATCAGCATCTCATTTGGTGCCGTCAGCCGTTCGTCTGTGTCTAATAAAGACGGAATTGTTATTCGGAAACGAAGATCGCGTCTAGTGACTGTGCGACATGTAAACATGAAGCAGAACGATGTGTTTAGTGGTGAAGTAGTTGTTTTACAAATACCTCGGCGTGTTCCGGTGTGGTGTAGTGGGTAGAGTACTAGGTTAGAAATCGGAATATTAGAAGTTCGAATCCTCGTGACGAACACTTTTTTTTGATGAGGCTTTTTTTTATTGCGTTTATGCGTTCTATGTCACTTCCTTCAATAGTACATTTATTTATGCCATAAGGGCACCGCTGTTTCAACGCTGTAGAGTCGTTTTGCACAGGAGTACCCAGCGCCTCCCAGTAAAATGCCGCTCCAGCGTCCCAGTATCCAGCGTGATACTGGGCCCATAATCCGGCATGGCACTGGACGCTGGTACCCAGCGGCGCTGGGTTTTGCAATGCGGACTCTAAAGGGACAGTGAAATGAAACAATAGGTTAATTTTTACTAACAATTGATAGTCTGAAAAATCCTGTGTCCTGAATTCCACCAAAATCGGTTGATTGATAGAAGAGAAAATACTCGTCAAAAGCTTCATTTTTAAATTTCCAGCTGAACTATCTGATCTTTACGTCACGCATTTCAAAGTGCTGTTTCGTATTTTGGCCACATTAGGTCAACGAAAGTTCCTGAATCATGCCTATGTTAAGTCTCTGGCTCTCTCAGAAGACAATTTACTGTGTTTTTACGAGTTATGAACTACGTAGGCCCTAGACGCCGTCAAAATGTATAAAGTCATGGCGACGGTGCGGGGACATCAGGTTGACGTCACTATCTGTATTTTGACAGATGAGATGTGAATGTATGGACACAATTCGTAGGTCGCGACATGAATTCTGCGGCTTCCCTGTCACGTACGTCATGAAATCTCCTCCACCAGTCACGTGCGGCACCTACCCGCCTACCGTGTCCCGTGGTCTGCGGGCATCTCCCACCATAGGTCGGCAAAATAAATGGAGCTCACTCAGACTCACTCAATAAATATATTTTTCGCTTAGGACTCACTCGGACTCAGACTCACCAAAATTTTGCTGAAGCAGACTCACTCGAACTCAGACTCACAAAATTTCGCTTCAACCAAACTCACTCGGACTCAGACTCACCGGTGTTTTTGTCATCCAGACTCACTCGAACTCAGACTCACTAAACTTTTCATCAAACGGACTCACTCGGACTCAGGCTCATGAATATTTTCGTCAACCTGACTCACTCGGACTCAGATTCACCGGTGTTTTTGTCATCCAGATTCACTCGGACTCAGACTCACCAAAATTTTCCTCAAGCGGACTCACTCGGACTCAGACTCACCAAAATATAACTCAGCCGGACTCACTCGGACTCAGACTCATGAAAATATAACTCAGCCGGACTCACTCGGACTCAGACTCACGAAAATATTACTCAGCCCGACTCACTCAGACACAGACACACGAAAATATAACGAAAATATAACTCAGCCGGACTCACTCACCAAAATATTTGTCAGCCGGACTCACTCGGACTCAGACTCACCAAAATTCTCCTGAAGTGGACTTACTCGCGGACTCACAGACTCGCCTAACTTTTTCTCAACCAGACGTACTCGGACTAAAAAGCCGGCAGATCCCACGCACTGTGGGAATCCATGTAATGCGAAGCAGCCAGGAAGGAGCAAATCATGCTTTACATAATTTGCATGATATGTTTTACATGTTACGACCTGTCATTTGTGTTCTTCATACAGTCACGTCGCGATATACCAATTTTGGTGTATGTCAAGCTAGTGAACTGGACGCAAGCGCACCATGAGCGTGGCAAGTAAACGGCATTGCAGATGACATGCATGCCAAGATTTTCATGTTACCACCTGCCACTTATGTTCGTCATACAGTCATGTCACTCAATACCAAATTTGGTGTATCTCAAGCTAACGAAACGGCCGCGAGCGCGCCATGAGCGTGGCATGTAAATCATACTTTTAATGACAAGTTAGTCATGATTTTCATGATATGACCAGCCATTTACGTTCGTCATACAGTCATGTTATGCCATACCAAATTTGGTATAAATCCCATTAACGATACGGCCAGGGGAGCACAAAGTCGTAGACGGCTAGATAGCTAGATAGATAGATACGCTCAAAGTCGCCGAAGTTCGCTAAGGAATGCTTCGCATTTAAAATTAGCAATATTCGATTTAGCCCGGCTCATCCAATAAATGTCGAAAGAGCACCATAAAATAGCTTATGTAGGAATAACACATGTAAAGGGTTCACAAGTGCCAGGAAACCTCCAAATATATGTATGATAGCTTTCAACATACAAAAAGAAGCTATTTCCCGTGCATCGCAATGTCTATCGTAAAGAGAAATTCAACATTACACGCGATTTTTGCAATATTGAGAATGTTTTCTTTAAATATAAGAATGGGTATACCGACCTTCGAGGAACATTAGGTTTTCATTCCTGTTACCTTTGAAATGCGCTATGCGCACGCGCCATTTGTTTTCAATAAGCGAGCGCGTACGTGCGTTTTTGGCAGACCCAATTAGCCTATAAATGAAGTCCTTTCTTATGCTTTGCCGTTCGAAGGCCTAATCACGCTACTTGGGAACGAAGAAAGCTTGACATTACGTTATGGCGCTTCTCTAAACACGTTCATGAAACTGCCAATGGTCTTGCAGTCGAATTACCGCTCATTGACAACGCGAAAACGAAAATAATATGAGGCGGCCATCTTTTGCAGAATCGAGCTCACCACCCTTGAAAAATTTTGGAAACATGGCTTTATATGGTGCATGGTTCTGCCTCTCTGAAGTTTCGAAAACACCTGCCACGATAGGTCTAGTGGTTATGGTGCTTGACTGCTCACCCGAAGATCACGGCATCGAATTCCGGCCGCATTTTCGATGGATGCCGAAATGCTTGAGGCATGTGTGCTTATATTTTGGCGCACGTAATGAACCCCAGGTAGCCAATATTTCCGTAGCCGTCGACTACGGCGCCCCTCATAATCACATCATGGCTCTCGGACGTTAAACGCCAATAATTATTCTACTAGTGTTTCGAATTATAGAAATGGTAAGTTCGGTTTTAGTCGATGTCATGCTTTCGCAAAGTGATTGCGGATAATATAGGTTCGTATTTTACGTCGCAAAGCCAAGATGTGGTCGTCAGAGACGCCGTAGTGGAGGGCTCCAGATATTTCGACCACCCAGGGTTCTTCAACGTGCTCCTTAATCTAAGTACACGGGCTGTTACTGCGTTTGTTTATAGCAAGATATTTTTCGGAGCCGGCTAAGAACCTAGTTGTAACTGTTAGTGACTACTCTATCTCGTGGATAATGGTAAAAAGTCGTATCAGTACCACGCTGGATACGGACACAAGGCAAAAAGGAACGTGCATAGGTGCGCCGATGAGAGCCGGCCAGTGTGTTCAAAGGTATGGTCAAGCTTTTTGCATGGTCTGGTACAGACCATGCAAAACGAGGTGGCAATTTTCTGCTTTCCAAAAACCCCGATTGCTGACAGTCAAGCCGATTGCAAGAATGCCGTATTGAAAGGTGGGGACGCGTGCGCCGCTTCACAGTGATCCTACTAGTCCCCAGAAAGAACAGGAATATTCATTTTTAAGAAAAAAAGTCACTGGACAAGGCCCTGAACTGACAACTAGAGGGTTTACTACAAACCAGACGCAAGAAGTTCACATACCTAACTCTGCGCTATTAGCAATTTTATTTCTTTTTATTCTCACTGCGTCACTGTTATATCTATCCTTAACTTATTATTTGTATTGTTTTTACTTCGATGTAACTGCTACTCTCTTACGCATTCTCAAATGCACAGCTGCCCTCTGTAATTCCTTCGGGCCTTCAGGGTACTATTAAATAAATAAATAATTGAGGAGCCTATTTTCAGGGGGGAAATGGGGGCAGCGGAGGTTGCCATAACGTACTGTTTTTTCTTTGCAGAATGACAGACTGATGGGCAGTTGGTGTGGGTTCATAATGACATCTAGTGATTAATGAAACATATTAGAAATGCGCTAATTTGTCTCCCGTGAGGGGACACTGCTCAGCGACTTATGATCGAAAGCCAGTGCTACAACGAATACAAAATGAGTGACATGAAGGCAGGACGTGCGCTTTTTTTTCTTTCCTGCTTCAAAGCCTACATTCTCGAAAGATGCAGGGAGGGGGGTAAGGGATGGAGAGCAGTGCTCGAGTCTCGTATATTTATGAGACCGCTATTATCTTCATACCAGCGCATACTCCCCCCCCCCCCCCCACTATCTTTCCTATTGAAGTTCTGAAACAAAATTTTGAAGGCTAGATAACATGTGGGATAGATTTGTGTACACACACGCGCATCATCTACGAAATATCAACAGATAATATAGCCTAGGACGTATTTAAAATCAATTTTAAAGTTCCTATCGCCCTACTGCAGCTAAACGTGCCTTCGTTTATTGTGTAACCAACCAACCACCCACTGCGTCACGAGTTTAAATATAAAACTCCAACCAAAATCACCAATCGTCGCCACAGCAGCGGATAGAACGGAAGACAATAATTCGTGACCTCTACACCAGCGGCTACACAAAGGCGTTTATTCGCAGAGCCCTCCGTAAGAGAAAAGACGGGGGAAACGTGATACCCACAAGCCATCCAACACCATCGGCAGTTTCATCCCTCGGTCCAAAACAGCGCGTCTGCGGAAAAAGCGCAGGGCGTCGTGTACCGGATCACGTGCGCCGACTGCCCCGCTTCCTGCATTGAGGAAACCAAGAACTTCCATGAAAGAATGCGGCAGCACAAGAATGACCTCCGTCACTTGAACAGCGGACGGACCGAAGTGACAGAGCACTGCCAGCGGTTTGACCACCATACCAGTCCCGACGGCGCGGTGATTTTGAAAAAAGAAAGGAACCTTCACCGGCGGCCCCTCCTCGAATCCTGCTACATTGAGCAGACAGCGGGAAACATCAACCACACCACGGGGGCACTGCCCTCCCTCTACTGCCAGGGCTTGCGACGACTCACAGCAAACAATCACGCCTGGCAAGAAGGCGTTGCCCATCTCGGGCCTTCTCACCCCCTGAACAAGAAGCGGATCATGCCTCGAAACGTCGCGGTTTCTTAAAATAAATTTTGGCTGGAGTTTTCTCTTTTCTCCAGTTTTCTGTTATCCCAACCAGACAGATTTCTGCCGAATGTTCACTTTTGAAAGAATAGAGATATTTGTGTTGCAGGCCCCAAACCTAGAGTGTCGAGCTCGTTACTTCGTTTTGTACTTTCCTTGCATTCCTTGGGGGGTATTAGGAGCTCGAAAGCAAGATACGAGAAACGAGCCTGGGAAACGGCCGTGCCATGAAGCTTTTTGTCGTGTGGCTTGGACGAACACAATGACGGCTGAGGGACCACCGAAAGTGCTTCGGCGCGTCAACGCTGACTGTGAATGGAAAGGTGTTTGAATAGGAAAGAAAAGAAAAAAATACGAAAAAAAAAACGGGTTTTGCTTGAGTCGGGAAGGACTGAACTGCAGGGGTGCTGGGAAAATATGGCAGCAATATCTCCCAAAGAGAGCTCCTTGAATTGCCGAGAGGTAACAGAATTCTCTGACCACATTACAGCCCGAAGAAATTTGTTTTTGCAAGTGATGAAGCGTCGCTTATGGCATGAATGGTGCGTCTCTACCCCCTTCCTCCTTGAAATCCGGTCACTACAACTTTCGAGGTACCACGGGGGCAAGCTTTATCTAGCCACTTTAAATAACGAAGCCGCTGTTTAATTGGTAGCGAATGACATGACGAAAGCCGATGGTCTGTGTCGTCGCTGCATTTTTAACAAAGCTTGAAATTAGGCGAGATGGTGCATAGCTACTGGGAAATTTTTTTAGCGCGGTACAATGCATTCACAAGGCATTCAAAAGCGCCCGTCCTGTCCCTCTCGTACTTGTGAATGTCTTGTTTGGCGCTAGGAAATTTCCCAATTGCCACATTTATTCATGAAAAAACCGAAGCGACATCTAAAGACACAAGCGGTTCAATGCAACAGAGAGCGAAGGGGCGCTCGATGCTCGTGAATCGTGCTGCTTTGTCGTATTTGAATGCACATGTATGATGAAGCTCGAACATTGCACTCATTCTCCGTTGATTAGGTACATAATTGCAGATCAAACTCAATGTGGATCACGATGTCGCTTAATAAAAGTGCCTGGAGTTGCACATGTGTCAGAACATGCTGCACAGCCCACTTACATGCCCTCGTATATGAGGGCATGGACAGCTTGATAATTTGAAAAATAATTTCTAGGGCTTTTCAAGACGGTACGTCTATACGATTACAAGGCACGCCATAAAAGGAGGGGGCTATAAATATTTGTAACCATAGGTCGGCAAAATAAATGGAGCCCACGCAGACTCACTCAATAAACGCTTTTTGCTTAGCACTCACTAGGACCCAGACTAACCAAAATTCTGCTGAAGCGAACTCACTCGGACTCAGACTCATTAATATTTTCTTCAACCGGACTCACTCGGACTCAGACTCATTAATATTTTCTTTAACCGGACTCACTCGGACTCAGACTCACCAAAATTTTGCTGAAGCAGACTCACTCGGACTCAGACTCTCGAAATTTCTCTCCAACCAAACTCACTCGGACTCAGACTCGCCGGTGTTTTCGTCATCCAGACTCACTCGGACTCAGACTCACTAAGCTTTTCCTCAAACGGACTCACTCGTACTCAGACTCATGAATATTTTCGTCAACCTGACTCACTCGGACTCAGACTCACCAAAATTTTCCTCAAGCGGACTCACTCGGACTCAGACTCACCAAAATATAACTCAGCCGGACTCACTCGGACTCCAGACTCACCTAATTATAATTCAGCCGGACTCACTCAGACTCAGACTCACGCCTCAATCTGAGTCTGAGTGAGTCTGGAGTGAGTCGACTCATGAGTGAGTTTGCCGACCTATGTCTCCCACAGGAGATTCGCCGTATGTAGGCTACCAACCGAGACTTAGGAAATGTTAGCCTTACAGCTTAAAGCAGCCATGTCACTCAAACTGTGGTGCCGGCGTCAGCGGCATTGTGATATGGATGAAACATACCGATGGAAGCAAAGAATAAAAACACATGGCAAATCCCTCTGTCAAAGCAATTGGTATAACACGAAAGTGAAACGTGTCTACACACAGGTAGTTCAGCGTTTATTGTGCATTGTGTCGCTACAAGCGCGAAGGAATAAATGCTACAGCCACATATTGTAATATCAATATCACGCGAAGAACGGCAAGCAGCTCGAAACTTGCTGCGCGTACCTCAAACAGAAAAGATGCACAAAATGAGTATACGCGGGACGAGTGTGGACTAACTGTCACAGCTCGACACCCAAAGCGCGCTGCTCTAACAAAAAGAAAGTCACACGAAACGACCGCGCAAGTATACACAGGACGAGCGCGAACAACTGTCACAATTGTTATTTCGTGTGTGAGCAGCGTGCTCCTTTCGTAAACGCGGCCGCTGCGGCGAGCGAAGTGACCTTCGTGCCCCAATCACGAGGTGAGCGCGCGCGCAAGAGCGACAACGCCCTGCGGAGGCGCGCGTTCATCGCAGCCAGAGGGGTAACGACCTTTAGAGCGCGCACTCCGTGCCACCTTCGTGCCATCTCGCAAGTGATGAAGAAAAGGCGCTGAAGTCGACGAGCTCTGAGGACCGCCAACGGTATATGGTGTGCATAAATAGCTTGCCGTTAGCAAGCTGAGGTACGTAAGTTCCTGTGGCAGAGTGGTTTCGCGCTGCGGAGCGAGAAGTCGTAGGTTCGACGCCCGGCAACGAAACTTTTTCTACTAGCTTTTCTTTGGTCTCAATATGTTAGTTTACATTTTACAACGTCATATCCGCGACAGAAATACGTCAAATGAGCCGTGGTGGACCGCGGCATAAGACACTTTCGTGTTCAAAACTTGCACCGATTACAATACTGCCTAATCGGAATTCTGAGCGCAGCTTCGAGTTGGGGCAAGACAAACTGTGTTTGAAGTTTTCGCTTTTTCTGCAAGGTATCGTCTACGCTATAAATAATAATTTTTGTGTTGTAGGACAGCCCTCATTACGCCATTATTCGTCTATCTGCGGATAAGCGAGGTCCGCGCTACCAATCTGTAAGGTATTATGTGCATTTGTCGATGCGGCATGTGGCTGATGGCTCTGAAGAAGTATGACTGAGCGCAGTGGGTGGAAATAGTTGAACCACGCACCCGTTGAGCAATTAGCATTGTGTGATGACTGGTTCTTATTTTACTCGTCTGCCGCGTTATATTACATAGGTTGACGCGATTCCTCGCCGGACATAACGCCTGTATAGCGCCTTTTTGTAAGTGAGTTCCAAACACCAACATGGCTCTGTTAGAATACGAGACGGCGACGTAGAGGGCCCGGGTTGAAATCCCATTCGATCCTGGGTCTTTTTTTTTTTCATTTCATTTTTTCATGTCTCTCGGTTACACCACCGACGGCGACTCCAACGGCGAAGGCGACGCCTCGCAACGCAGGAACGGGCGCCTAAGAACTGCGCTCTAAAATTACGGCTCGAGTCGGAATCGTTTCCACGTATTCTCTGGTAGTAGGAATAGTGGTCTGTTAAGGAAATATCAGCCCAATAGGGAGCACGGCGCAGCGTCAGGGGAAGGGGAAGTGGGAAATAAAGAGGATAGAAGAATAAGAAAAAAGCAGACAGGGTCTCGTCCATTCATGGGGGAGGCCGATGGTGAAGGAGGCCAGCAAGTAGTGGGCGCTCAACAGAAGGGGGTGATCCCGGTCACCTTCACAAACTCCATTAGGCTTTGGAGAGCCCGGAGTTTGGGATGCGATGGGAACACCAATTCGTCTGCGGTCGTCGCAGGGAGTCCATGTTGTCTGTAGGTGATGATCTGTCAAAATGTTGAGCTTTAAGCCGATGCTTGCTTCAGCAACCGTTCATCACCGACTGTCAACTGTTTCAGGTGTTGGAGACTTGCATACTGTTTGGGTCTACTACTGATTTAAATGCGCTGATTTGTGGCTTATTCCTCAACAAAAATAAGCTGGGAACAAAATTCTCACCTAAGAAACAATATTCACTGCAACAAGCGTACACAATAATACTCAATATTCAATTATTTTATCGAACAGCTTTAAAGACCCCACAGCTATTCCCATGCATGTACAATCATTAGTGATATTTTAGGCTACTTTTGTACCGATATCCAAACTACCCACATTTATAAGTCCATTCGGCTGCCTCCTTTTTAGGGGCGAAGCTTTTTATAGCGAGACCTGGTCGGTTGTCGATCGTCGATCCATCCTCTGTACCCCGTAGTGTTCCCTTATCGTACAATAGAGGGCGCTGTCCCATAAAGGTGCATACAAACTGCAGTTGGGTGACGATATACTAGATGGCACTGTACGCATTCTGTGTCGTCATCTTCATTTCTCGTCTCGTTTCCGAGAGGGCGCTGTCCCATAGACATGCGTACAACATGGCGGTTGGGTGAAGGTACGCTAGATGGCGTTGGCGGTGCAGCTGCTCTCCGATTGGCTCCTGCGCGGGGTTGCGCCGGGCAGCGAGCGCCCGCTATCTCTCATTCCCCGGATCGTCGCCGTACGAGTGCGCTTGCCGGATCGTGCTGCTTGGCGGACCATGGACGACGAGGAACCCCGGGTGCGGAAGGTTGCTGCGGCTCGTGCCCGTCGGCAGGATCCCGAGGTGCGAGCTCGAGAGGCCGCCGCGACGCGAGCGCGGCGCCAGGCGGATCTCACACACACTATTGCTTTGATTACTGCTGGGCGAAACCACTGAAGATTTCACGGTGTAACCATGATTGCTTCACGAGCTTCGCCCCAACTTTTCATCATTCACCCCGTCGATATGCTGCGATTTTTATCTACATTTCTCGTTGCGTTATTAGATAATGTTCGTAATTGAAGAGTCATGGCTTGGGGTTGCGTTTTGTTATAGTCCACATAGTTAACGTTGTGTAGCCAGAAGCATGACAACAAGACATGCGACGACGAGCACTTATTGACAACTGAATATCCATTGTTAGAGAAGTAAGGACAGCTCGGCGAGTTGGTAACGCATCTTAGCACAGTGGTGCGCCGTGTTGCGTGTTCCTTTCTCCGTGTGTCGTTCTTTTGCGCACCACTGTTCTATGATTATTTTAAATGCGAAGCATTTTTGATTTCGACCTTTATAAGAACAACAGAAAATATGAGACACAAAAAGGAGACACCATCTTCGCCCGCTATTTGAACTGGCGTCGAGAAATACGAGCTCCCTTTGGAATAAGGCTAAGGATGGCTTACTTGTGTGGGGGGCATTAGTAATGTGCCATGCAAGCTGAATTCGCATTGACGCATGTGCGGTCGGCCATGTGGGGGGAAAAAATCACAAATTCGCCGCTACGGCGAAGCAATGAATGCGGTAGCAAGAAATTGGAACGTCAAACGAAGAACAACAAGCAGCTAGATGCTTGTAGCGCGCCGCTGAATTACATAGACGGACGCTCGACAAGAACGCGCAGGTATACACCGGACTAGCCTGAACGAACAACTGTCACAGTTGTTTAACTAAGGTTAAGGGTTGGGCGTGTTGGTACATAGTGCAAAGAAGGGGAAAACAGCGCTAAAAACTTGACACACACGAAGGAAGACGGAACGAAGACAGGCGCTGTTTAACGTCTTAACGTTTGAGCAATGCGCTGCGAGTGTCGACAATGCAGAATCCAACGCTTTTAGATATTTATTTTTCTTTTAAACTGCGGCGCGTGGAGCGACCCTCTGCGTCTCTTGCCACGTGCTGGCGTCTGACCCAAGGTGTTACCGGCGATCTTCTTTTTTTAACACGAAAGTGTTTTATGCCGGGATCCACAAAGACTTCGTATTTCCGTCACGGAAATGACGTCGACAAAATACACATGACCAGAAGACAAAGAAAAAAAGTTCCGTCAACGGAACTCGAACCCAAGACCTCTTGGTCAGCGACAAGAGATGCCGTGCACACTATCCACTGCGCTGCGGTCACATTCTCTCCACCCATTACAAACGCGCCTTTTATATGTACCCCTGTCCTTTCACAGTGCTCTTGCTAAAGTGAAATTATGCACCATGACCGCAATATCCACAATTAGTTCCTTCAAAGCGTTGTTCCTACGAGTCCGCCCCATTCGGCGCGTTTCGAATAAGGGGAAAAGTGCATATTTGTCGACGCATTAACACACTGCCAGGTGTCGACCTTAACCCCAGCGTCGGCCTCACTCACAGCATCCATCCATACCAAAAAAAATTACACCATCTCCCGCTAAAGGGAACCATGTGTAGATGTGAAGCAGCGGGCGCTAACGCTTACACTGGCGGCGGCGTTGACGATGGCGATCATCGTAGCGTTGCGCAGGAGAGAAAACTGGGGAGGCGCAAAGCAGGCAGTGATGGAGCAGTGTTTCCTACTGGAACATGCCAATCGCTGCTAATGGGCAATGAGAGACAGAAGACTCCGACTGGACACAGAGACCCGCACTCCGCTTTTAGTTAACGCGCACGCTGCGAATTTTTATTGTTCAACAACGAGCAGCAGAAATCTCCCACCGGCACCACCTTGGAGGTCAAGATCCATTGCCATATATACGGGGTGTCCAGTGAACGGTTGTGCAGCGCGAGCAGTCGGTTTTTTCAACCAAGAAACTCGCTAGCAGACGCTGCGTGCGTCGGCGTCGCGAGGCGACAGAGGGGGGAGCGTAGGAGAGGAGAGAGAGGGGGCACCCGCATGCGCAGTGGGAGTGTAGACGCCGCGGGCAGGGATGCCTAGAGGAGAGAGGGGGGGGAGTGTAAGAGGGGAGAGAGGAGGGGAGACGCATGCGCAGTGAGGGTGTGGTTGCCGCGGGGAGGGATGCCTAGAGGAGAGAGAGGGGGAGAGGAGGTTCTTTTTATTCTTATTTTTTTTAAATGGCTTTGCGCCTGCGCAGTAAGGGTGGGCACGCGGCACACCACCACCACCACCACCGGATTAAGCTTCGCCATAAGATGCTTCACATCTAAAATAGGTCTGCGACGCGCGAATGCGTCGCGTGGCCGTAACTCCGCGTTCCCAACTTACGCTCGCCCCGCGAAAAATCGCACCCGGCCAACGGGGAAGACAAGACGCTAGCTGGGTTTCCCTCTGGTTCGGCAGTGGTGTTCAATAACTCTCGCGAGTAGGCGACCTTAGCCCAACTTCGGCGTCCAATCAGTGACGCTCTTCGGGTTCTCACACCGCTTTCACCGATTCCGCTCTCACCGTACAGCTATCACAAGCATCTATGACCACAAGGGTTTGTTTAATCATTGATCATGGACGTTATTCGTCAGGATACAGATGTATCAACAAGCGTCAGCGTGGATGCATCCCCGTTAAACGGTGCTATAACTCTCAAGCACCAATACACATTGTGCAAGCTCTTTAATATTAATGTACTGTAACCATTCAACTACTGCTGTAAGGGCACGTCTCACTTTCGTCTTACACCGATTCCAATGACGGAGGGATCAACCATGTTTTGTTTTTCTCTGTCTTCCCTTTCTTTTTAAACACGATAGTCTTTCTTAGGATACTTGAACGCAAAAATTTTGGTCTTTCTGTCTGTCTGTCGGTAACCGGATTCAGCTGCTCGGCCAAAGTGTAACCACTTTCTGAACGCCCAGGCATCTTGAACTGGTGATGCCGTTAATACTTGTGAACATATTCGATGCAAAAACAAATACTACGCATACCTGAGGCGCAGCATTTATATCTAAGTATCAAGTCGTGTGTTCTTTTGTTAGAAAATACACAGATACGTAATTCTAAAGACCCTAGTGTCTTTTAGGCTGTGCTGAAAATGCGAAGCTGTGCATGAACTGCGAAACTTTGCACGAAAAAGGCGCTTTGCCGACGATGAAGTGCTGCCTTTGGCAGTGGCCCTTGGTTCAGCACAAGCTCATGTTTTAAGGCGAAAGCCTTTAATGTCTCATGCTCACGTCCGTCCGGTGTCCGTCCGGTGTTCGTCCGTCCGTCCATCCGTCTGTCCGTCCGCCTGTCCGTCCGTCCATCCGTCCGTCCGTCTCTCCGTCCGTCTGTCCATCCATCCGTCCGTCTGTCTGTCTGTCTGTCCGTCCGTCCGTCCGTCTGTCTCGCTGCGATTCGCGGTAAAAAATTAAAAAAGAAAACACGCACACATTCGGTTTGTGTGTTATCCCACTGATAGTGTAAGAGATAAAAGACATGGCATAGTCAGTGGAATGGCCACATGCTTTCGCCGAACACACTTTGGAACGTACAAAGTGTCCTTCAATTTTTTAGATGTGAAGCACCTTATGGCGAAGCTTAACCCGGTGGTGGTGGTGGTGTGCCACGTGGCCTCCCTTATTGCGCATGCGCAAACCCTTTAAAAAATAAAAATAAAAACCTCCTCTCCCCCTCTCTCTCCTCTAGACATCCCTCCCCGCGGCAACCACAACCTCACTGCGCGTGCGCCTCCCCTCCTCTCTCCCCTTCTACACTCCCCCCTCTCTCCTCTAGGCATCCCTGCCCGCAGCGTCCACACTCCCACTGCGCATGCGCGTCCCCCCCCCTCTCTCTCCTCTCCTACGCTCCCCCCTCTTTCGCCTCGCGACGCCGACGCAGGCAGCGTATGCTAGCGAGTTTCTTGGTTGAAAAAACCGACTGCTGGCGCTGCACAACCGTTCACTGGCCACTCCGTATATATGGCAATGGATCTTGACCTGTAAGGTGGTGCCGGTGGGAGATTTCTCCTGTGCGTTGTCGAACGATAAAAATTCGCAGCGTGCGCGTTAAGTAAAAGCGGACTGCGGGTCTCTGTGTCCAGTCCGAGTCTTCTGTCTCTCATTGCCCATTAGCAGCGATTGGCATGTTCCAGTACGAAACACCGCTCCATCACTGCGTGCTTTGCTCCTCCCCAGTTTTCTCTCCTGCGCAACGCTACGATGAGCGCTAGCGTCAACGCCGCCGCCAGTGTAAGCGTTAGCGCCCGCTGCTTCACATCTACACATGGTTCCCTTTAGCGGGAGATGGTGTAGTTTTTCGATGGCGTCCATATCTCGCGCAGCGCCGCCTATATTTTATCAATGCGAGCCAGATGTGGCCAATTCAACGTAGAGTAGGCGCTGTCTGAGGCAAGGCAAAACATAGTAGTACGGCCTGCACAAGACTATCATCTTTGGACGACATTTGCAGCGAAGCACGCAGATACGCGGCAAATTTTTTCTTTGCCCTTCACGAGTGGGTACAGCAGGGACCACTTTTTCGTGCGCGTCGCAAGCGCAGTTTTCAACTTGAAAGGAAAGGTAGGAGCGTCGCGTGAGAGAAAACACACTCAGGCTTCATTTACACCAAAATGGGTGTTGCGAGACGTGACTGTATGACGAACATAAATGGCGGGTGGTAACATGGAAATCATGGCATGCATGTACTCCACAGTATGATTTGCTGCTTGCTGGCTGCTTCGCCAAACATCCAGTCGCACAATGCGTGGGATCTGCGGGCTTTTTTTTTCTGCGAGTTATTTGTTTTCTTTGTGCATATATATATATATATATATATATATATATATATATATATATATATATATATATATATATATATATATATATATATATATATATATATTTAGGAGCACCTTTAGAGGTGCTTCTAAATCTTGTACTCAAACATGATATCTTTGAATTCGACCACTAACATTACTTAAGTCAATGGAACTGCCATGGTGACCAAAGTGGCCCCAAATTACGCAAATATTTTCCATGGCATCTTTAGAGAGTCCTTTCCTCGAAAATTCTCCATCCAAACCGATATTCTAGCGACGTTTCCTTCATGATATATTTTTCGTGTGGGCCGATGGTGAGCTTTACCTTTCAAAATTCATTTCTGATTTCAACTCCCTGCACCCTTCGATAATATTCACGCACACATACTCGCAGGTGAGTGTTCATTTCCTGGATGTCACTGTATCAATCAGTGGAACGAGCATCTCTACTTCCCTTTATATAGAAAACCAACTGACCGCCAACAGTACCTGCATTTCCACAGTAGTCACCCCCATCACTGCAAAACGGGTGTCCCTTACTCTCAAGCCCACAGATACAGGAGGATTAGCTCTGAAATTAAACAATTTGATACCCACGCTCAGGAATTGAGAGCAGCCTTCTTGCGTCAAAAGAACCCAGAAAAAATAATTGATAATGCACTTGAGCGCGCTCGCTCTTTGGACCGAGAAGTAACAATAGAAGCAAAAAAAAAACAGAGATAAAGATATGACGTCAGGGGCAAATTGAATCCTCACATACTCCTCCGCCGCCCCTCGGGTAAACTCTACTAAGCCGCCACTTCAACATACTTAGAGTAGTCGACTCTCTGCCGTTTTTCAAACTCCGCCGAAGGTGGTTTACCGAAGAAATAAAAACCTGAGAGCCTTGCTGGTCAGGACGAAAACACACAAATCCGACCAATATTAGGGCTGTAAACCATGTGGAAAAACCTCGTTGCAGGGTGTGCACACACATGGTGACCACAAATACGGCTGAAGCCTCCTATTCAGACTTTGTGAATAAAATTAAAGACGACCTTAATTGTGACCTCGGCCAATGTGGTATACAAAATTCGCTGTGAAGTGTGCAAACAGTAATACATTCTACAGGCGGAAACCGCGTTCCGTTTGCGTTTCAACAACCACAGGGCACACGTGAAAGGCCTCCCTAATTTGCCGTTCTTCAAACACATTAACCTGCCAGGTCACTCTTTCGAGCGCATAAGTGTTATACTCCTACAATCTGGCTTCCAGAACACACGGGAGCGCGAACAGCGAGAGTCATATTTCATAAACAAATTCAAATCACTCTCTCACGGAATCAACGAGAGCCCTCGGCGACTGACGTGCCTCCGCGACCTATCGTAGCAATCGGAAAGAGAATTAATTAATTTATTATTGCGATAGCAATTATATGGACACTCTCGGCTGGTTTTCGCCTATCGCCGTCTGCCGCCGCGTTTGCCGCCGCCGTCATCCCCCGTGTATATGTATATGTATCTATATATTTACAAAAACCTCAAATAAAAAGTAATTAAGAAAAATGTTTCCGACGCGCGGCATAGAACCAGGGCCCTCTAGCTCTGCAGCGCGGCGCTAACCATTCAGCCACGAAGGCGAACGTCCTTCAACGTTCAAACGGCGAGCTATTTATACAGCGAATTTTCAGCGTGTTTTCAGCCTCACAAGCGAGATGGCGCAAAGGCCGCGCTAGGCGGAACTTAGCTCGGTGCCCGCCCGGCTCGTCGCGACGCCCGCGCGCATGCACTCCTCGTCCTCACGCTCTCTCGCGCATTTTGCCGTGGGGGGTAGACGCTCTTGCGTGCGCTTATCTCTCGGGGGGAGGGGGGGGGAGAGAATAGGGCGTTCGCCGGAACGATTGCGTTGTAGTCACCGAGCGCACGAAGGTCACTTCGCTCGCGGCAGTCCGCCCGTTTGCGAAAAGAACACGCTTTCCAAACACAGCGAAGTCACAACTGTGACACTTGTTAGTTCGCGCTCGTCTGTACCTGTGAATACGGTTTAGTGCGTCGTTTTTGTTTGAGCAGCGCGGTAAGTGTCGACCTGTGAACGTTGCTACTTCTCTCTCGTCCTGTGCGTGTTGTTTTCGTGCGTCATGTGTGAGTGAGCAGCGCGCTGCACGTTTCGACCTGCTTTCCATTCGTAGCTTGACATTCCAATTTGTTGCTATCGCATTCATTGCTTCGCCTTGTAGCGAAACTGTGACTTTTTTATAAATACGTGAATTCCGATACACAGGACAATAAAAAAAAAACTATCGATGCTACATGCATCAACCGGCACGTGTCTTGATTTTAAATGCGAAGCATTTCTTAGCGAACTTCGGCGAGTTTCGTGCGTATCTATCTATCTATCTATCTTTCTATCTATCTATCTATCTATCTATCTATCTATCTATCTATCTATCTATCTATCTATCTATCTATCTATCTATCTATCTATCTATCTATCTATCTATCTATCTTTCTTTCTTTCTAGCCGCCTACGACTTTGGTGCTCTCCTGGCCGTATCGTTAATGGGATTTTTACCAAATTTGGTATATCATATCATGACCATATGACGAACATAAATGGTTGGTCATATCATGAAAATCATGACTAACTTGTCATGAAAAGTATGATTTACATGCTACGCTCATGGCGCACTCGCGGCCGTTTCGTTAGCTTGATTATCAAGCTAACGAAACGGCCGTGAGCGTGCCATGAGCGTGGCATTTAAATCATGTTGTTCATGACATGCACGTCAATTATTTGCATATTAGCACCTGTCATTTATGTTCTTCATACAGTCACGTCACTCAATCCCAAATTAGGTGTATATCAACCCTTGATATACACCAAATTTGGGATTGAGTGACGTGACTGTATGACGAACATAAATGATGGGTCCTAACATGTAAAACATGTCATGCAAAGTATGTGAAGCATGATCTGCTCCTTCCTGGCTGCTTCGCATTACATCGATTCCCACAGTGCATGGGATCTGCCGGCTTTTTTTCCCCTTCGTTTTTACTTTTGTCTGCTTATCTTTCAGTTATTCTTCATTTATTTATTTTGAGTATTACTGATTGTTATATATTTTTTCTGCATAAAAATCAGGGGAGGGGTGCACATTTAGCCTTGTATCGTGGCGAACATTTTCCTAAAGCTGGAGCGGGTCGTATGTGGCTCTCCTTGTGTGTGTACGGCCCGGCGCCGCGGGCCAGCCGACGAACCATCTGAACTTGAACCATATGTACAATGTGCAGAAGCGGCTTTTGTTATCTTTTCCCCTTTTCCTTGGCCGCTTGCTCATGCCGCCCTTCTTATCTACCCCTCGTAGAGAATACACGGATAACCCGCCCGCTTCCGGCGGCTCTCCGTCGTTGCTGCTTTCTTTCCGCTTTTCTTTCCATCGCTGACGAACACCCCAGCAATGCAATTGTCGCTGTCCCTTCCGTCGTTAGTTCTGTCTCTCTCACTTTCTTTCTTCTTTCTCTCTCTCTAGATTTTTTTTTCCTTTTTTTTTGTTGTTCTCTTTTGTCCCCTAAACTGGTGGGCGGCCCTCTGCTGCGGGTCCTGCCATTCGACTTACATCCTCCGAAGAAGGCTGGACCGCCAGCCGAAACTGTTAGGATAAAATAAATATTGTTTTGTTTCCTATGTTGCACTCATGTCCAGCAATCTGGGACATCGACTAGTGCGGCAAAGCCGACCCCAAGGGGAAGCGCTGGGCGTAACTCTATGGGGAGCGTTCTTCAAAAAATGATTACTGAGCAATGCCTGATTTTTCGCTAATTGCACTTCAGGCACTTAATGCTGACAACCTCCTTATGTGGTACAACGCGATTAGTTTTAATCGGCCGGCTGGATTTTTTTCCCGAGACACTTTTGTGCATCCATTGAAAATGTATGGGGTGATTTTTGAAAAGCTAATTGTAGCGCAACGATAACGTATTCGCTAATTGCACTCAAGTGGCATGTACGGTAGGACAACCTGTATTTGTGTTTGCAATTTCGTGGGATTACGCTGGGTGGATTTTTTTTCCTGAAGAGCTTTTCCAAATCGATAGTGCAGGAAAGCAGCATTACAGGGGCAAAAGAATCACCTGTCGGTAAATCGATGAGAAAGTGGGCGTTGATCATGGTAAAAACTCAGCAAAAGTCTGCAGATGTGACGTACATTATGTGGATGAAGCATCAGGAATTTCATAACCGTAATAAATATTTATCACTAATCTAACCATTTAATTTAAACTTATGGGGGAAGCTCTCAGTGTAGAAGCACATATGTAGTACAGTACATATAGTGTTTCAATGTGAACAGTTACGATAAGGTGGTAGATAACAATTTCATATCATTGGTTTGCACTGTTTATTGTTCTCATTAATTAGGAGTTCGGGTTAATTACAATCAATGACTTATATGCTATCTATGTGATGAGTGATGTCATACGAAAAGTGTCCGAGATGGCATACAGATTTGAAGGTATGAAATTCCGAAGTTGCTGTGGCATGACATGGCTGCATGAAGAATATAAATGACAGGTCATAACATGAAACTCATGACACTTATGTCATGAACGGTATGATCTACATGCCACATTATTATCGCTCTCGCGGCCGTTTCTTAGTTTATGGTATACCAAAAATATTGAGGCTTGTAAAGAGTGTATGACGAACATAAATAGCAGGTATTAACAATTATGACATGTATGCCGTTTATGACATGATTTACATGCCACACTCATGATGCGCGTGCGGCCGTTTCATTCACTGGATATATTGTCACGTGGTCGTGACGTCGACGAAGGCAACAGTGAGCGGGTCAAAGAAGAAACTGTTTATTTGGCCGAACTTGTGGCCGTGAAACGTAAAGTCAGATTACAGCTATGCACACTGGCACAGATAGCGGCGAACGGAGCGTCGGCCGTCGATCAACAACTGTACATCGTTGGAACGCGCCGGCTTTTATAACGCACGCGTCGAACATTCTAGCCTTATCACTAGTCGTCGCGGAAGCTCTGGAATAATCTTGAGTGTTAGCGTCTTGCGTGCAATCTTAACAGAACGATCTACTACAAGCGAGAAGCTTCTGGAACAATAAGGCGCGGTCTGCGCCGAGTACTGCTGATAGTCTTTGTGGGCGGAAATCGAATACAGTGAAAGAAACGCGCGTGGCAATGCCCCCCTCTGAAAAAGCATCGTCCCGATGCTTAAAACAGAACACGGGGGGAAAATGCATGCAACAATAAATAAATCAAGAAAGCACAATAAACAATAAGCACAAGCAAGAAAGTCCAATGAAAAAAAGGAGAGTCCTCAGGTTCACTAACGCACGTAAAACGGTTTGAGGCGCACGACATGGACGACTTCA
>JALIZH010022852.1:0-27564 GCA_030522465.1 Rhipicephalus appendiculatus
AGATGACAGCACGAAGTTGAAAGCTTTGAGCATCTGTTCTGTGTTAAAGAATTCCCGAGAGAAAGCTGAGTTTGTGGTCCCGTCAGCTAAGATGAACCCCAATTCTCCTTGGTGGACTGAGGATTGTTCGAGGGACTATAGGCGCAAGAAAAGCATCCTGGAAAAAAGTTGCTGTACAATCAATGCCCTCAAAATTGGAAGGACTACCAGTTCTGCGCTGGCGCATTTAAACGAACAGTTTCCAAAGCAAAAAGAAAATTATGATATTCGGACGTTCGATCATCTTTCAAAATCAAACAATAAAAGGGCATTATATAGATTTATGCGTAAAAAGAAAATGATTCCGCGGCCTATCAATGCAGATTCTATCGTTTTGTCTCCGCAAGAAATAAAAGATTCGTTGGAAGTGATTGGTAGGGGGCTAGAATGTCGTTTTTCTTCCCAACTATCACCTCCTACTTTGGATGCATTAAGTGGTGTAGAATTTACAGAAATTTCCGGGTCTGAGCTATCCCATGTGGTAGCTAGCCTTCCGTCAGCGGCTCCTGGCCCGGACGGAGTCACGTCGGCCATGCTTAAAGTGATAAATAAAGAATGCCAAGATTATTTATTAGATGTTATTAATTATTCGCTAAGAATGGCGTGGCTCCCATCTGAATGGAAAATTGCGAAAGTGATTCCATTACTTAAAATTCCGGGTAAGGGATATGCCTTGGACAACATTAGGCCGATCGCGCTAACATCAAATTTGGTAAAACTGATTGAGAGGCTTTTAAATATTCGTATTCAAAATTTCATTAATGAGCAAGAAATCCTCAATCCATCCCAAGTTGGCTTCCGATCAGGATGTTCTATATGGCAGGCCCATATAGACTTGGAAAAGTCGCATTCAGTTAGCTAGGAGGGAAAGGAAGTATGCTGCGTTGGTTACTCTGGACATCGCAAAAGCATATGACAGTGTTGAGCCAGTAGTTTTGATTAATCAGCTCCGCAACCTTAACTTCCCAAAGTATATCCAGGCATGGATTGCGGAATTTTTACAAAATAGAAAGTTCTACTGTTTTCAAAGCGGCATATCGTCTTCTACGTATGCGCAAACAAGAGGCGTCCCGCAAGGATCAGTCCTTTCACCGGTGTTGTTTAACATCTTAATGAGCTCCATTCCACGACATGCGGACGTACAAACATATGTGTATGCTGATGATATTGCATTTTTTTCATCAGCAGATGACATTCACCAGCTATACGCTACATTACAATCATACTTATCAGCCATAGAAAGGTGGCTTGATGGATTACATTTGTATTTAAATGTCAACAAAAGCGCTTTACTAACATTCCCTTTAAAAGACCCTTTTCACATATCGCTTTATTATCATCTTGCAAATATTCCACAAGTAGATAAAGTAAAATATCTTGGTGTAATATATGACCAATCCACATGACTTGGAAGTATCACATTGAATACACCACAGGAAAGGGTACTCGGGCGGTCGGATTATTGCGGAAGATCAGCAATTGCCGGGTAGGTATGCGTAGAAAAACGCTCCTATCTATATACTGCATGTACATTCGGCCGATTCTTGAGTTTGGGTGCATCTTATATGCGGGGGCGCCTGCTGTTAAAATTCATCCTCTTGTAATCATCGAAAGACAAGCCTTGAGACTGTGTTTAGGCCTTCCTAAATTTGTTGCAATCAAGGTTTTTTATTTGGAAGCTCGGATACCCTCACTTGCTACCCGTTTTAAATTGTTAGCGGTGCAATCTTTTCTAAGACTGTACGATTCCACTGTAAGACGTTCAGAAACAGTATTTATTTCCCCATCCGGACTTGTTTTTTGGAGCATACTGGCCGAGATTCCGTACGCCTCAAATTCTGGTTATACAGTGCCTTCTTGACAAGTTGAACGTTCAAATTAGAGACATTACCCCAATCAGTAATAACAGCAATTCTATTACCATACAATTTGATGATATCTTTCCAAAAAATGCTAAACTAATGTCGTACCCGTTTTTAAACTCCATTTTAAGTGATTACCTGGTACATTCCCCAATACAAACAGTCATAGCAACTGATGCTTCCCAATGTGACGAAAAATGTGGAATTGGTATTTTCTCTCCTGCCCTAGATTGGTCATTTTCTCTTCGCCTCCCTGATTTTGTTCCTATTTTTGTGGCAGAACTCTCGGCGATTATTCTAGGCGCTCCGCAAAACAACAGCATCAACAAGTTCCGCAGTAATTTTTACAGATTCTTTATCGGTGTGCTCTTCCCTCACTTCAAATGAGGACTCACATGTGCTAAGTGCATTCAAATCATTAATTCCCCCGCATATAAACTTGATTAAGTTGGTGTGGCTCCCAGGACATAAGGGCTTGTTTCTGAATGAAATGGCGGATGCGCTAGCAAAGTCATCTCTGAATGGTCCGGTTATTCATTTATTACCGGCTTCGCGATTCATTATAGGCGCTAGAATAAGGAGAAAAATGATGTTGGACGAGTTTTCTGCGCCGGCATTAACAGCCACATTAGAATTTCAACACCTCAGTCACCATTGGAACAGTAAAATGTGTCAAACACGAGAACTTGAAGTCGCAATCACTAGACTACGCTGTCAGACTCCTTATCTAAATTTTTATTTACACAGAGCTGATCTGGCAGCTTCCCCTAACTGTTCTTTCTGCGGAGTACATGAGACAACACAACATTACCTCATCTCCTGTAATAGGTACTCTACATTGCGCAAAAGTACTTTAGGTGCTGTTTTCCGAATCCTTAGAATTGATCTAAATGTACCAAATGTTCTTTCTTTCGGGGCTTTGTCCCTTGGCCACAGTGACGGGAAGGTTGCCAATGCCTTGGAGAAGTTTATTAAAGAATCGAAGAGGTTTAGATCGTAGAATAAATTTATCCGCCTTACTTATTTTCTAAACTCCTTGTTTTTAATCAAACTGCTCGCATCAACATTTATTTCAGTATTTTTATTCATATATTATTAATATTTCCAATTTTTTGATTAATTAATTCTCCTTTCATCTTTAAATCGACATCTAACCTAATATTTAAGAATTTCTTGCTAAACTACCCGGTTCTTGGCCAATCCCCCAGCGTGGGTGTGTGCCACGGTCTAAAGGATCTACTCTACTCTACTTTCAGACATGGGCAGAAGTTATTTTGACGCAGCAAAGCCGGATTCAGCAATATTTACGATGTTAGATCTTCCAAAGCGTCCAATAATTAGACAACGATCTTTGAAGTGCAATGAGGAGCTGTGTATCATGAATGCAAAAACTTGCTTTTTTACACTTCAGACGCTCTAATGAATACGTCATTGCTACATGTCTAGCAACACAACAATTACACGCTTTAAAAAGGTACAAAATCTGCAGTATTTAAATTTACCATATTTCACTTTATAACCACCAAGCGCTGGTGTCCTATATATAGGACATGGCGTCATTTTTCTAATATGCTGATAGTGTGCTCAGATTACATTATTTTTGTGTGCTAGAGGTGGTAGTCAAGCCAAAATCAACAAGAAAAAAAAATGCCCCCCACCTCCCCGAAGGGAATCGTGAGGAAATGCGAATGCATTTCGCGCGCGCTTCACTCCATTTATATATACGTGCGAGCGAGCGGACGGGAGTGAGGGGCGCAGGGTGGAGAGAGAGCGAACGGCGAGAGAAGGAGCGGCGAAGCACTGCACCTACCCTCTGCTACACTCTCCACACACGCGGGAGCTCCGCCGAGCTTCCGCGATGCGAGCGCCCTCACACACCAGAGCGCGCTCCTCCTCTCCACTCACTCTCCGCTACTCCGCCCGCACCACCTGCTCTGGTTGCTAGGGGCGAGGACAAGCGCGCGCCCGCAGCTATTGCTATGGGAGAGGAAGTGAGAGCGGAGAGATAAAAAATTACACCATCTTCCGCTAAAGGGAACCATGTGTAGATGTGAAGCAGCGGGCGCTAACGCTTACACTGGCGGCGGCGTTGACGCTGGCGCTCATCCCAGCGTTGCGCAGGAGAGAAAACTGGGGATGCGTAAAGCACGCAGTGATGGAGCGGTGTTTCCTACTGGAACATGCCAATCGCTGCTAATGTGCAATGAGATACAGAAGACTCCGACTGGACACAGAGACTCGCAGTCCGCTTTTAGTTAACGCGCACGCTGCGAATTTTTATTGTTCAACAACGCACAGGAGAAATCTCCCACCGGCACCACCTTGGAGGTCAAGATCCATTGCCATATATACGGGGTGGCCAGTGAACGGTTGTGCAGCGCGAGCAGTCGGTTTTTTCAGCCAAGAAACTCGCTAGCAGACGCTGCCTGCGTCGGCGTCGCCAGGCGAGAGGGGGGAGCGTAGGAGAGGAAATGACGCGCATGCGCATTGGGGGGTGTGGACGCCGCGGGCAAAGATGCCTAGAGGAGAGAGGGGGGAGCGTAGGAGAGGAGAGAGAGGTGGGACGCGCATGCGCAGTGGGGAGTGTGGACGCCGCGGGCAGGGATGCCTAGAGGAGAGAGGGGGGGAGCGTAGCAGGGGAGGGAGGAGGGGGAGGCGCATGCACAGTGAGGGTGTGGTTGCCGCGGGGACGGATGCATAGAGGAGAGAGAGGGAGAGAGGAGGTTTTTTATTTTTTATTTTTAAAGGGTTTGCGCATGCGCAGTAAGGGTGGTCACGCCGCACACCACCACCACCACCGGATTAAGCTTCGCCATAAGATGCTTCACATCTAACACCTGCCGGCGCTCATCTCCTCAACCTATCCTCCTCCTCCGCGGACAACGCCGGATGCCTGACATAGCCCGACTATGAAATGCATTCGCATTTAAAAAATTCTCTACCCTTTGAAAAAAAATCAGGGCTGAAAGGGTTAATATTCAGCTCTTCGTTTGCGCTGAAAATGCTTTCGACATCGCCGGCGGTCGCGTGGAAGAGTCGTGCGCTCACCATTTCTGTCAATTCCAGATCGTATACCTGTAGCACTTGGGCATCTTTTTCTTCTGTATGCCTTTAATAAGGCCGCGTGCTATGCTACCAGACATGTCCCCACGTGCTCAACATACCTTGCGCAATCACTAAATGTGCCTTGAATGAAACGTGGACGTCGCTGATTTCATGATACCATTCTCAAAGCAGTTAACTGGCATTATTTTTTGGGACAGTTTATTTTACTTATTGCAGACATTTCGTGCTCGTGCGTGCGTGTGTTTTGAACACAAAAGTGTATTATGCCGGGGTCCACAAAGACTTCACTTGCGTATATCCGTCACGGATATGACGTTGCGATGAGAAAGAAAAAAATTCCCCATCTCCCGCTAAAGGGAACCATGTGTCGATGCGAAGCAGCGGGGAGATAATTAGCTTGAGCGGGAGGAACGTCGCCGCTCTCATTTCACGGCAGCGGTCCGGGCGCTGCACAGGAGAGAATGAGGCGCGCGCGCTCCGTCATTTTCATACCGCGGAACTACCGTGGCGCCCCCAGCGGAGTATGCAGCTGTCACACCACCTGTCGTGCGCGCCGCTCCGTAGAGGATTCCTAGAGGAAAGGACGGGGGGGACCGTAGGAGAGGAGAGAGAGGGGGGAGGGGGACGTGCATGCGCTGTGGGGGGTGTGGGACGCGGGAGCCGCTCCGTAGAGTAGAGGATTCCTAGAGGAGAGAGGGAGGGAGGACGCGCATGCGCTGTGGGGATGTGGGACGCCGGAGCCGCTTCGTAGAGTAGAGGATTCCTAGAGGAGAGAGGGGGGAGAGGACGCCCATGCGCTGTGGGGATGTGGGACGCGGGCGCCGCTCCGTAGAGTAGATGATTCCTAGAGTAGAGGAAGGGGGTGAGCGTAGGAAAGCATAGGGGAGGGGACGCGCTGGGGGGGGGTGTGGGACGCGGGGGCCGC
This sequence comes from Rhipicephalus appendiculatus, assembly GCA_030522465.1. Lineage (NCBI taxonomy): Eukaryota > Metazoa > Arthropoda > Arachnida > Ixodida > Ixodidae > Rhipicephalus > Rhipicephalus appendiculatus. The sequence continues at coordinate 5,893 of JALIZH010022852.1, forward strand.
TCCGTAGAGTACAGGATTCCTAGAGGAGAGAAAGGGGGGTGAGCGTAGGAGAGAGAGGGGGGAGGGGACGCGCATGCGCTGTGGTGGAGTGGGACGCGGGAAGGAGGGACGGACTAAGCCCCCTCCAAACACTTGCAAGCAAGATTAAGGAATGGGGTCAACCTGGGCGACAGACACCAACTGCTTAGCCATTGATAAGCAGCCTCTCTGAGCTCTCGGCCATGACTCAAGGAATGGGGTCAACCTGGGCGACAGACACCACCTGCCTAGCCATTGCTAAGCAGCCTCTCTGTGCTCTCGGCCATGACTCTGATGACTGTGGTAGGGTTGACGGCCTTCATATTACTACAGTGTTCTGGTTCGCACAATGGGTGCTTCCTTACTTCATGAAAGTGGCCGGACGCGGGACGCGGGACGGACATAGCCCCGAGCATAAGATGCTTCGCATCTAAAAATGTCATTGACACGAATGACCTGGGAATCGAACCACGACCTCTTCGTCCACGATGGTAGGTGTCGTGCGCTCTCACAGCGCTACCGACGGACATATACGAGCATCCACAAACGCGCCTGATATGTCACATATTCTCTCTCGCACGGTGCTCTTGGGGTGGTGTCGCCGTCTGGCAGCGGTGAAGCACGTCGCCATGACAAGCGCCGATTGGAAACGATTCGATGACGACGCAGTTAATTTAGACATATAGAAAGCGCCTCAATTCCAGTCAAAGAACGTCTGTAACGGTGCCATCGAGGAGAACCCTAGACGCAGTTACGTGCACTGCCTTTCGCGTCGTGTTAGCGTGTGACGGCTCGTTGTCAGCGTAGTGCAGCTTCCACATAGACGAACGCCGTTCCTCCGCCGGCTACTGCTTCAAGTGCGGTATCGCCAATTAATAACACTTGTGCAAGAAGCGCCGCAGAAGGGCAATGAGATCGACAGACGAATGTCGTGCCTTGGTGGAGTGAGACACACGCCAGCGGCGAGCGGAACCGCTTCCAGCTTTGACGGATTAAGCTGCGAACCTCTCTCTCCGGCATTCCTGAAGCGCTAGGTAGTAGTGTATGAACGAGCACTGGCGTAGGTTACCCTATCACTGGGGAGCGCACACTTTACATCTTCTCTCCTCAAATGACGACGCTTTGAAGGAGCGCATATCCGCGCCATCTCCTGGCGTCGTAGGAAACTCCTGGTTGGCGGCGTTTTCAAACTTACGATTGTAAAAAGAGTGCCTTGCTCCGCGCAAATATAACTTGGCGCTTGGTCAATTGAAAGCTTCAGAATACTTTGTCTGGGTTTTCCCACCATTCGTCGGGTCAGGCTAACGCAGGACAAAGGCGCTGCGCCGTAGAGTTGAAATAAGTAACTCTAGAGGCATAACTTCCATTAAGTCTCATGTACTAAAAATTCTTTCCTAAGAAGGCCGCCATGACGCAACGCTGTGAATGGTACCGGCTGCTGAGACACCTGCTTGACCTGACGTAGGGCACCCTTTATCTGCCATTCTATACCAGCTGTTCTTGTGTGTCTTTCTTTTTTCTTGCACAAAGCTGTTCTCGAGTTGACGAAGCGTCCTCCCTGCAGCACCCCGGCTGGATAAACGCACTTGCATTTACAACCGCATCTGCTCGGTCTTCCACCGTCACGCACTTACGATGTGTAGCTGTTGGGTATTCTCTATTCGCAGTCACAGCAGTCAATCGACTCTAATTAGGACATGAAACAAAGATTGTATGGTGCCATCAGGCTATCGATGTTTCAAGTTTTGAGAATGACATATTTGACGTATGTTTTCGTTTCACTCGGTGGAGATAGCACATTAACCAGTAAGATATCAGGAGTGTCGAAGCAGTGACTGCGTTTGCGGGTCATGATAAAAGTGTACACCACTGCAGTGACAGTGATAACTTTATTGACACGTCCTGGGCAAAACGATTAAAGGTGAGCCGGAGGCTCCCCAATCAGGCTGGTGGCTCCGCCCATGACGCAACCGGGAGATGGTGACTCCCAGCGACGTCACGGGCCCTCTGGACAGCCTGCAATTGGATGTGCGAAGTCCGTACTATACAGAAGGTCATCCCATTTGGCCTTGTCTTTAAGTTGGAGCCCGCGTTGGATGGGCACAGCCAGAGCATGTGACCGAAAGAACAGCACTCAGGTCCACATTTAGAGCATGACTGCTGGAAATTAGAATTCAGTGCTCTGGGGGTGATGTATGTTCGTGTCTGTAAGAGCCTAAACGCGACATACTGTGGCCTGTTCAACTTGGGGCTGTGGGGCGGGAATTTTCTCGTGCTTAGTATGTTGTTTGGTGAAAGGTGGATATAGGGTCTTTAGCACGGCACTGCATCATAATTTAATTGTTCGTAAGATGCTTGGTATTTATTGTAATAGCCATGGAGCAGGACATCAACAAATATTTTTTTCTATTTCAGTAAAAAAAGACATCAACAAAAGGCAGTGAGGTCCACAGGACACTGAACATGGCATCTGTATACATCTGCCTTGTGTTCCGACCATCGTTGCATTTATATTACCATTTATACCTCTCGTGAGAAATACGATAGTTTATTGATCTTAAGGAAGTTCATAATTATAGGTGCTCTATAATTTTGCATTATTGAATACTGGGTGGTTCCACGAGAGATTGAACATGCATGTACGTTCGATCTCTTTGTTTTGTCTGGGTTTTTTATATGTTATGTGGGCACATTCAAAGTGCATGGAACCGATTTTTTTTCCCGAAAAACGCTGTGAGCGCAGGAAAAAAAAATATTTGAGGGTGGCGGTGCGGGCATCTTGTTCTTGCTCACCGCAATATTTTTTGAATTTTGCGGCCGAATTTAATGCGCACTACAAACGTTGTGCCGAAAATTATTTGTTGGTTTTAATAGGCAATACTGTGAACTCCATCCATGCTTTTTTTTATGCTGTCCTCAAAAGGCAAAAAAAGTGAAAAAATGGTCAACACGGCTCAAATTGAAAATGTTTGCTAATCTTCATGCGCCTTGGTCCGTCTGCTATTTCACAGAGAAACTTCAAAACTATGTCACATATAGAAAAAAAAGTCTTTGAAATATTTCTGGGAAATATCGTTTTCCCTAAAAGCAGCGTAAAAAAAGAAAAAATAGTTAAAAAGCAAGTTTTAAAAAAGCCCTTTTTCAAAAAAAGAAAAACTCCAGTCTCAATTTTGACGACAGTTTTTATCGAAGAGCGCTTATGTTCTCAATGCACGGTTTCAATATCATATGTCCTCATTTTCTTTGTTAACGAGATATAACGGGCAAAAATGACCTTCATTGTGTGTTCTCACTTCAGTGCCTCTGATGGTTGTCATCAGCTTGCATTGTGCGTAAATCCGCAGTACTATTTATTTTGCTGCAGCAAACCTTCACTCTGGTGGCCTGTCTTCAGGAAAAATGTATTCTTAGATATTATTTGTTTCTAGCATGTCCGAGGGTGGGCTGCTTCCGCTGTCTAAAGGGCTAAGGCGTACACAGTTTGCAGCCTGCAACCTCGCGTAATAGCCTAAGAAGAAAGGTGGACGCACCTGTTTAAGATATCAATTGTTTCTTTTTCCTCAAGAAATGCCTGGCCTACCTCATCGCGGTTCTCAGATATAAGTTTTCCACATTATGCGTAAAGTAATGCCAGCAGACCTCTGTCGCGAATATTCACGTGCACTTGCGCAGCTAGCAGACTTTGTAGTTGGTGGGGAGTTTAAAACCACGCACCCGTTGCTTAAATTACTTCTTTTGGCACCTAGTGGGACTCCAGGATTCTACCAGGCAATATCACATGCGCTAAGGAGACTCTTTGCACTACATGAAAATCATATAGTAATTTTTCCCAAAGCAGCTTCAAGCAACGACGTGGCTCTGGGGTTGGACATCTACTTGCCACGCACACGGCTTGGGTTCGATTCTCACTTCGAACCGCAATTCTTTATTATTTATTTCTTTATGACATGAAATAGTTATCACGTACTCTTTCAGCATTGTATTGCATATATGCACGGTAGTGGCTGGTAAACGTGCGTTGGGCGTAACGAAATTTCTGTAACACTCTCCCTTAAAAAGTACTGCCGAGTCAGCATTCAACTATTCCAGAAGAAACCAGCTACACATATCATTAAGCGCTTCCGGCACTCACGTTCATTCGGCACGTGCGGAACGTTTTCTGTGCTTTTCCTGGTGACTGGATGCGTTTAAACAGCTGGTGTTTTTACACCAGCTGTAATAACAGAAGCCTAAAAGCAGCTGGTCTTCAAAACAAAGCTCACCACATCAGCAGCTGCAATGAAGTGCCGCTAGCGTCGTGACTACATGATAGCAGCTCTTCCATGTGAAGCGTGACGCGCAGTTTATGCCCATACAGGCTTGGTATGAAGTTATGCTGCGTCACGGAAACTCAGCAAAACGAAAGAAGCCGCGCAAAAACGGCAAACTGTCGGTTGTCCTAGGAGACAAAACGAAGCATATTTCTCGTCTGCGAATTGAACTACCGCTGCGCCACAAGCAAATAACTTGTGAGAATAGTGTGAATAAAGAGCAGCTCATGTTACTTCCACTTGCGTCCAAGTAGAGGGAGAGAGAAAGAGAAAGAGACAGATTTACTTAGCTAAAAGCAGAGTGGTCGACGTCAGGTTAAGGTTGCACTATCCCGCTACTCTGCACTGGCGAAGGTGGGTGGGAGAGATGGAGTGATGATTGACGATGGTAATATATAAAATGATGAATATGTGGACTTCCATCATGTTAGGGCTCACCTTAATTCATGCATCTAGTACAGTGGCTTAGAGAAAGGCTAGGGCCACTCCCATAACTGCAGGTGCGCTGTTGGCGTCGGTCCAAAGAACTAAGAGCTTTTCAGTTAATGGTTACAAAATCGATCAGTTAAGGAAATGAGTTTCTGTGGTTCACGCACCTATGCGGCACTGGTGCAAAATGAGTGTGATGGGGTCTCTGGCACTTTCCAATGGTCACAATTAGGACAGGTGTCACTGGAGCCGTTGATAAATGCTATTGCGTCTAGAACTGGGATGTCAAAGCATAATAGGCGCAGCTAATTCAACAGGCTGTTGAATAAGCTGCGCCTATTATGCTTTGACATCCCATAACTTCAGTTTCTCAAACGGATGTCTGTTTTTTCTGGCAGAAAAAGCGATTATTGAACATTTCGTAGCACTGGAATTTATTAAATATGACACCATTTTTTATCGGTATTGCTCGAAAAGGCACGCTTTCTAATGTTATATATTAAAAATTTTGGGGAAATAGTGATGCATAATTTCTTCGTGCAATGACAAACAACGAGATCAGAAATATCGCAAAGTTAATACGAAGTATTTTCCAGCGCACCAAGGGCCCTTTAACCATTTTTATCCGTCCGTCCATCCATCCATCCATCCATTCATCCATCCGTCCGTCTTTCCGTCATCCAACCACCGTCCGTCCGTCCGTCCGTCCGTCCGTCGAGCGCCCAACCAACGCCACCTAGGTGGCGTTGGTCCTACTTAGCACAGCAGAGCGGGACCTCCACATTTGGCTCCGACAAAGTTTCTGGAGCTCATCTCGGAGGCCAGGAGTGGAGGCTGTAATTGCAATGCGCTCTACGCGCTGATTTGACTCGGTGACGACGAAGTTAAGTGCTTCGTCTTTCGCGTTGTGTCGGTGTGAGTAATGCGTATATCAGAACTGTCAATTGGGCGAGTTGGTGTGCTTCCACACCAACTCGTTCAAAATGTGACTAACGTGCTTCGTCTTTCGCGTTTGCTAGTGTGTGCGGCGTAGCGCAGCTTCCATATGCACCAATGGTGTATCTCCGCCGTCAACTGATACGAGTGCGATGGCCCCGACCACGACAACTGCTGCATTAAGCGCGACAGAAAGGCAACGGCGTCGACTGGCGAATGTCGCGCAAGTGAGTTTGGTGCTGCGATGGACACGCCAGGGGTGGCAGGAGGCCTTCACACGTTCACGGCTCAAGCTGAGAACCATAATAGCTGAGAATTCTGCCCCTCGCGTTTGTGAAGTTGAGCCCATCGCAACCCAACACTGATGTGTTTTTGCTGGTGATGATAGTGAGTACGAATTAGGGCATATGCGCTTGAAATGTTTGTGGGACTTAAATGTTTCCGCGCGTTAAGCTTAGAGCTCCATGACCCCTGGTGGAAACCTACGCAACATCAATGTGTGCCATATGTAGCCGCACTCACGACTCCTCGCTGCATAAAAGGCCACTGATGTTGATGCTGTGCTGAGATTCACGATAATGTTGAACTGTGGCTGAACGGTTTATGTTAGGGCTGTTATAAACGTTTCAAACAAATGGCGCAAGCTTTACTCACCCTCCCGTAGGCGCAATTCACCAAGCGTTAGGGTAAAGGTTTTGCTACACGACTGTACAGCAATATCAACAGCTACGTAGCGCTCAATGTCCAGATGCTGCGGCTGTCGTTGAGTTATGGAGGTATTACTTTAATTTATGGGCTGTAATGAACCACCCCATAGTCAGGAAACTCGCATGGTGCACACGTAGTGCTACGAGGATGACATGCGAGGATGACACGCAACGAGGTGACATGCAATACTACGAGGATGACATGCAGTGTTTACATAGCTGCCTACCTCATTAAGATGCAACCTACCGGCTTCTTCTATAAAGTACTCTTTCTGAAGCAGTTTCAAACAAGGGTATGGCAGTTGTACAATATATGGCTTTTCACTATCGAAAATGCTCGTTTTCGATTTCAGCGGAGAGGTGAACTTTCCCTCAGTAAGCGTGATAGATGAGGCGGGAAGCGGCGGCGGCTGGTGACATCACCGCCCAAATTAGGCATTGTAGCGAACCCTTACGGTATATGCTGGAATAATTGCTAAACGCTGTGTGTTTCGGCAAGAGAACACTGACGTAGCTCATGGCTTAAGACGCACCTTTCCGGAGCCGAAATGAGTAGCGATGTAGAACCAGGCTTTGACTGCACCTGGCACAGTTGCCTGCAAGCCGTGCATGTACCTTTCTGGTGTCCAGTCATGCGGGCTCTTAGACTCCACCAACTCCAGCATCAGAGCAGCCGGGCTCCGCCCACTGCAATCATTACAGTAGACATTTCGAATTTTTCGCAACATGTGTTCACATGACCAGTAATTGCCGCTGATAAACTTAAGCATTAAATCCCCGATACTCTTGCACCAGTGCTTTTGGCAGTGGTGCATGAGTATCGTGAAAGAGTCTTGTGACTCACCCATCGCCTTGCAACAACTCTTCGGGCGAATAGTGTCTTCTATCACAAACTTCACATAAAAGAGCAACCTATTATCAGCACTCGGTGTGCCATCGCGTGAGTCGCCTATGACAGGCTAAGTACGCAGCGAAAGCAAGAGATGATTTGCTGTTCCTTTGGCAATGATGACTGTAATTTATGTGTAGGCTCTCGCTTCAACACTTACGCGAGGGTAACGCAGTTGGTCCGTGATCGGCAGAACTTCACTTGTTTCTCGCCGGAATTACCTGCTCGCAAATGTGTCATGTGATATTTATAGCAGCTCTATTTAAGAATAGATAACATATAAGAGATACAAAATAATGCACATAAATGGGTTATTGAATAGGAAGGCAATGTTACTGAGCACGCGGTCCTGGGTTCGATTCCTGGCAGAAGCAGCTGCACATAATTATGGGGAGAGTGATGTAATCCTATGTACCTTTATTAAGAGATTGTAGGGCAGTGGTACAAATGCGTACCACTTTACTGCGTTTCAAGCTACAACAATAAAGCAACGGTTCGAATCGATGGCAATATTCCTCGTGCTACCATCTATTGAGGTAAAAACAAATTACTTCGTGCGTTTGATTACCCACGACATGTGAAGGGGGAAAATATTTGCTCTTTCAAATTCCTTGTTGACTGTAGGCTAACCACTGCAGTGCCCTCAGAGAACCCTTTGAAAATGATCCTTGAAGATATCTGTCAAGTTTTCCATTTTACCCGCTTTCTAAATAGAACCTAGTCCCTAGCATGCAATCACAGGCACACATTTTTCTTGCCCCTAATTATTCAATTTTCTCAGCGAACCAATCATGGGCTTGCGTTTGGTTGGTGGTGTTAGCCCTAACCGGACGGCTATCGCATCGGTAGAGTTGCACATGTACAGCATTTTTATTTTTCATTGCAGTGGTGGTTATGCTTATCAAAGCGCGTCCCCTCGCAGTCTGATTACGGTGCGCTCACTGTGCGCTGCCACCTTCTGCGACACTGGGACCGTGCAGTGAAGGCACACAAAAAATCGACCACGCAGGATGAAGCGTTGAGTTCCAGCAAATGCTGTTTAATCGGCAACTGCGATACTTCAACAGAACTACATATAGACATAAACATAAGCATTTATTATTTTTCTGACATGGTTTGGTTTTGCATTTCTGGTTAGACAAGTGACTGAGTGTCCACGTTCTTTTGTTAATTAGACATTCAACCACTTATTTCTACAAGGGAATGGGTAGATATGGTGTTATCGTATTCGCGTACGTGTTTCTGATTGTCCTATTAATTTATATTCGTGTGGAGGCTATGCTTGTTCCCGTGTCGTCCTTTTTCTGAGTGCCTCTCATGCGTGCTGCTGCCCTCGTCCTTAATCAATACCGGCATGCTGACATTTACGCCCCTGCAAGTTCATAGATCTGCTCCAGGAAAGGTTCGCTTTATATAGCGAGAAATACGTGTGATGTATTCACATTACTTCCCCTTACTCTGCTTTCTCTTTTTAGAACTCGCTAAACGAGTGGGTGGATTGCGCATACAGTCGGGCGAATGTAGGCAATGAATATGTCGCGAATGTATATAGGCAGAAATGATTACTTGTGTCGTAAGAAGCAAGAGTGTCCACCACGTGTTTTGCTACATAATGTTAAAACGTTTTTTTTTTTGTGAACTCGCCGCAGCTGGAAGCTTTAAATTTTTCTGCTTGAAAAGCCTTCGTAAAAGTGAATAACGGTGTTATTTTCCTAAAGCAACGTTGGCTACGTGAAGCTGACGTACCGTCACTATATACGTTGTTTATTCTTCCTTTTCGCTCTAACGCCAACATACTTATAGGCCCAAAGTTTGCTCCAGGTTTACACAAACAGTTGCGTTACTATTTTGTAGCAAAATATGCAATGATTTAATGTTTCTTGATTTCTTATGAAAATCGCAGTGACGGTTGCAGTGAGACGCAGGTCAGCCGGCGAACACGACGTCATTGCAATCAAATGTCAATTGAACGTTAAAGATGACTTCATCGTCATCAGCGCATACTTAAGGTCCAAGATAGCAGGTAACTATAGTGACATTATACGGGACAATTTTAGACATCTGGAAACACAGATCAATGTGGGATAATGTGGTTTCATAAAGCTAGAGTTATACTGAAAGGACTGATCGCTTTAACGTGGTATTTTCATTTGGAAGCCTAAAAGAGTTTTGTGAGGAGAAAAGTGCCTCCAACAAAACCTTTATCATAATATGTCGTTTAGAAACTAGCTATAGTCGCGGCTACTGCTTTAGTAGTCAATACCTTTACCGAGCTCTCTCAAAGTGCATAGTTCTGAAAGAGGGGGGCCGCTACCCTTGCTTGGAACATCGTGTTTCAATGCAAATTATCACGCTGCCTTCCCTCTCAAGGGCGTTTAGAAAACAGCCGTTGGCGAACAGCTTAGGTTATCGATGGAGTGCCGCGTGCTTCACTTTCCAAGGAAGCAAGGAAATCTACTTGCGTGTTTTAAGCTAGGTACAGATAAACGAAGTGGTGACTTCTCCCCGCGACATCTTACCATCCGTCGACGCAGCGCACCTTCTTCGTGCAGGCGTCATAGTACATGGCGAAACAGTCGCCTCCAATACCCGTGGCGTACGGCTGCAGAACCTGCGTGCATGCTGTCATGGCTAGAGCCGCGTCGGCAGCGTTACCTCCTCGGCGAAGAATGTCTGCGGAATAAAAAAAAACATTTTTTAAATAAATTGGTGATTCACCAAAGCTTACTACTGGCGCTGTTCTAAGGTGGCTCTCAATGAAAAGCTGGAGAACAGATTTTCGCCTTCTTAACTACAATAGCTTCCTGTGTGAATGAACGCAAAGGTATTTCTAGCTTGAGGACTACGAAGAGATCAGGAAATAACACGGAAGCTCGGGGTCAACCTAAGTGCATTAATACTTGAAAGAGTTACAGTGCCGCCGCAGGGGTGAAGCAATGAATGTGACAACTAATTGAAACGTAGTACGAAGGAAGGCTAGCAGAAAATTGTGTTAAGATCCGATATGGCGCAACTCTACAGAATGGAGGCGTAATGGAATACGACTGCTACGGCTTATTCTATCTGTCCCACCACCGTGAAGTGAGCGGTGAGGGCACAAAAGTACCAAATATTTGGGAAGCTTCACGAGAGTTTTTCGAATATTCTGATAAGACTGCACACTCGATGCGGCATTCCAGTTCATTCTTCAACCTACGGGAGCACCAATAACGCCGTAACATACTTTGCAACGTGAATAAATGTCCACGTGAATTTCCGTTGTATAGGAATTTACCTCGTATTGAAATTTACTCAATGTAATTGCCAGGAGCATAAAAGAAATAACTCATTAATAATAATATCTGGGGTTTTACGTCCCAAAACCACGATATGATTATGACAGACGCCGTACGAGAGGGCTCCAGAAATTTCGGTCATCTGATGTTCTTTAACGCACCCTGACATCGCACAAAACACGGGCCTCCAGCATTTCGCCTGCATCAAAATGCCACAGCCGCGGCCGGGATGGAACTTCGGGTCAGCAGGCGAGCACTATAACCACAGCTCCTCCACGGTGATCAAGAAATGACTCCTTGATTGTAAACATTTGCCCAGACTTCATAGTAACACCACTAGATCGTTGATGACGAAAAATTTTTATGTTAATTACGAGTGTTGAAGCCATCCATGCGGCCTTTAATTGGAGAACGTTCATCGTTCTTAAAGTGCAATATAAACCTCAGTAACAGCGTTCAAAGTTGGATATGGTAAATTATGTTACGCCAGTAATCCTTTATTTGCCCCGGTAACACTTTTCCGGTGGATGTGGTGCCAAGTTCGCAATGGCGCGAACATATCGCCAGTTTATCAGCAAAATTTACGGAAAATAAGACGTGTGGATGCTCACCTAAACCAGCCACGCTCGCCAGCATCTCATCGCTCACAACAGCCGCCCTTGCCGCAATCACGGGATACCGAGAATACATGAGGCTAAGACGCGTGTACTTCAGGAAGGCGATAGTGCTGCAACACGTTATGAAAAGTCAAATACCAGCAACAGCGATACACTAACTTTGACAAACACTATATTGGAGCAGTTCTACGGGAGTTAGCTGCGTTGCTGTCGCAGCTGGCCGGATGTAACGCGGCACCTGCAATGTCAAGTGCCTCATAGTACTCAATATATAGAGAACCCAAGTGCCCCGATGTTTTCGCTCGATGCAGTCACGAGCGACATTGTGGCCCCGTCGGGCCAACTCCATGCCATTTCGATTCTCTGGACTCGCGTTTTAGTTTGAGTTACGTGTATCGTTTTTATTTCATTAATTTTCAAGAAACTCCAACAATAATCACTGTCATTCCCAACTGAAACTGTTGGAAGGGATGCACGCAATATCTGCACCTGCAAACCATTTATACCACATCGTTGTCTCTGCGTTCTCCTGCATTAAAAAAAAACAATGTTGATTTTCTGCGGGCTCGAAGATCATTTTTCAGTGACAATACTGATCGAAACATCGTTAAAAACATTATCTGTCCAATGGGCTATGAAATCATTTTTGGAATTTTGGAAAACAAATGGCTTGTGTGAGCGTCATCGCCAGTGTAATGGTGCATGAGCGTGTACACATGTAAGTGCCGCCTTTCATCTTCTAATGTTCCCATTCCTCCTTTTCTCGTCCTGTATAGAGCCGTTAATCTGACACATTCGTTTAAATTCACATATCCTCTAGTTTTTCTGCTCCCCAGTTCATATCAAAATGCTAGGCTAGCAACACATAACAACGTGTACAGGTGGGCGTTTCACAGAGCTAGGATGATGTAATGTTGCTATTTTGCCGACCTTCCTGTCATGACCGCCGTAGTGCGAGCTCAGAGCAAACTCGTGTTCCCGAGAAACTCGGACGAGCCTGCACAGCACCCCAGGTCATGTCTGGATGAAAAGTACTCTGTACTTCGTAAAATATCTACAACATTTTGTTTCGGTCGATTATTATTCTCGACCCATAACTAACCGAGCCACATTTTGTAATAGGTACGGCAGGGCATAGAGTTTCCTAAAATTAACTAGAGGGGACTCTGTCGCTGCGATCGTTCAGCCACCATGGGAATGATGGGTAGTACACGGATTTGCCTAGTCTTCGTACTTGCTGGCTTCGAACGCACTTGTGGCTTTGTTAATGGTTGCGTTTTCGTTGTGTTTCGGATAAAAGAATGGACCGTTCTAAACTTCGTGACCCGATTTGAATTCGTGAGCCTAAAGAGGTCAAGGTGGTGAAGCGTAACTGCTAAACCTTTGCTGAACTTCGTATTGCTGCAAAGCGGATTCAGGCCACACGGAGCCAAAAGAACGAAGGCTAGGCAAGACCAGGCAAATTTGTGTACTACCCATGATTCCCATGCTGGCTGAAGCGCCGTGTGTTGCAGCTCCCATAGACACTAGCGCCAGAGTTCCCTCTAGTGTATTTATAGGAAACTCTATGCGGCAGGGGAAAGAGCAAGGGCTTGCTGAAGGTTCCATAATGTTTTCCACGACTGTGTTGATGGCTTGCTTTTCTATAAGCTTCCGTTAAGAAGACGATGCCTAATACAGGAGGTGGTAGATGGCACGGCATCCTTCGGTTTAGATGCGACGCGCAGCCAAAATGTCCTTACCCATGCCATGCGAACGAAACCCAAACTCACGTGCCAGACTAAAATGGTCAGCAAGCTTGGTTCTGTTGAGACCTGAACTCAAAGCTGCGTTGACAGGACTTGGTCAGCTTTCCGCCGGCTTCGATGCAGGGAAGGACGGGGCACGTCTGACAGTGAGGACCCGAACAAGTGATTTGTCGATAACGCTGACAACACGGGCTTCTCTCGCAGCAGTGGCGCCAATGGTGTGGTATACAGGGTGTCCCATTTATCACGCAGCACGATTAAAAACAAGAGAAACGGTGTTACGCGAAGCAGACCTAGTGCATAATGTTCACAGTAAACTGTAGTAGCCGCTACTAATTTTTTTCGTTAATGAGAATCAATTAATTAGTCATAATTATTTTCGTAACTCCAAGAGTACTGGCCTAATTATGAACATGTCAATGAGGCAGATGTGGGCATGTTGAAATGAAATCGGTCGGTGCTATACTTTCAACAGTGTACTAATTGCGCGATCATTTTTTCCTTTTAATAAAGAAACCGTGCGAAATATGAAAAATAACACGCGACTGCGCTCCCACCCGCAAAAGAAAGCGGCGCCCTCAGATAAGCTTACTGCAAGCAACCGCTTTGCCTCTTTTTTCATTGCCAGAGACAGCGTTCCGCACATGGCAAGGGTACAGGTCGGGCGTCAACAACATACGTCACAATTTCGCTGGGATTCCTTTCACTGAATTGTACGTTACTATCATTATCCGTATCTCACGGCCAACTGATCTCATTGGTAACGCGGCCGGCGTACGGTTCTGATTACAGCCTGACTGTATAAGATCAAAGCGGCGCGTTTCATCGGCAGATAATGCGATGCGCATTTTTTTTCTTTCTGCATTTTTTTTTTCATTGATACTGGCTACCTCTCAGTGAGCCTGTTTGAGGGCGCTGCTTCCTGATGCGCGCAGCAGTATAGTCACGTGTCACTTTTCAGATTTCGCGGGCTTTCTTTATTAGCAGGAAAAAATGAGCACGCAATTCGTACGTTGTTGAAAGTAGCTCAGACAGATTTCATTTCAACATGCCCACATCTGCCTCATTGAAATGTTCATAATTAGGCCAGCACTTTTGGAGTTACGAAAATAATTATGACTAATTAATTGATTCTCATTAACGAAAAAATTAGTAGCGGCTACTACAGTATACTGGGAACATTATGCACTAAGTCTGCTTCGCGTAACGCCAATCCTCTCTTTTTTAAATCGTGCTGCGTGATAAATGGGACACCCTGTATAATTGAGCAAAATGTTCTTGCTTCCACTTTTTCACAGCAATTATCAGTGTCGTGTGACCAACCTTACAAAGGATGGAGCTCCATGCGACCTCTGGCACCTCAAAGACGACGAAGGTTAAGCTTCGTTGAGGTCAACGGTTTCTCAACATTCCGCTGACATGACCCAAGAGCAGCAACCTTTGCGGTCTTACCTATCCGACTACACTCTCATTGCTACACTCAAATGCTTCATTCTTAGGTTACTTGGGACGACCTACAACATAATATTGATATGTTACCGACTGAACCGATAATGAAATATTTACTTAATTAAGCTTACTAATGTTCTGACCTAGAGATCAAAAATACTAGTTGTAAGTAGACACGACTACCGCTGATACGCAGAAGGGACAACTTTCCTAGACCTCTTGGATTTTTTTAAATATAGGACCGGTATCAAGAGATATATAATAACATTTTATTAAATACCCGGAGCTGTTCACGTAGTTTATCGCCTTGCTTGTTACTGCAGGTGTCGGGTGCTGATTATGATATACGGGGCCGAGCCAACTCAGACTTCCCATTTAGTTATGGCTAGGTCCTGATACTGGCTTACGGTTGGCTTGCACCAAATGGTGTTGGCTATTATTTAATGGCGGCTGAGGCCTTATATCAGGAAACAGCGTGGGCACACGGGACAAGAAAGATAGACAGGAGCATGTTTGTGTAAAGCGCGAGAACGACGAAGACGGAATAGGACAGAAGGGACACGGACGAGAGCTGTCCGGGTCCCTTCTGTTCTATTCCGTTTTCGACGTTCACGCACTGTACCCAAACATGCCATCATACCAACTAGCCCAACTTTCAATACTATTGCGGCAGACAGGACTTGGATAAGTCTACCTACAGCTGGCTATGGTTGACCACCAGTGGCTACTGTAAGTTGAGTGGTGGTTAATGCTGGCAGGTTTCGTGCTGAGGATAGAGAGCGGCGGCTCAATATTGAATTATGTTGGCGTTTAGCTGATGTTGGCTAATGCTTCCTGATTTCGGCTCACTCTGGCTAATTTTGGTTATCTGCACTTCCTGCACATTTACCAACTAGCCCAAATAGCCGTTCTTCTTTTGTTTATCTATCTACTGGCGTTGCCCAAGATTGGCTAGCGCTTCTTAATGTTGACTAAAGTGTTGTAGTGTTTGCTATCATCATCATCATCATCATCATGTAGAGCTAAGACATGAAATCTGCGAAAAAGTTATCTTTTACTCTTTCAGCCGACCAGTCGATTGTTTTTGTCCCCACCCCCCGCACCCCACCACTGCTTTCTACACCCAACGCGGTTTTGCACTACCACCGGGATTGCAGGCAGTCGAAGATGAAACTAAAGATGTCTGTTGTTGGCCAGATTTAAACTTGTACAAGTCCCAAGTAATCCTTTTGCTATACCAACTTGTGTTTCTTCCTTCCAAGCTTCCTGCAAACCAATTTCCTATAACATATTGCTAAAAAAAAGTCAAACGGTCTCTTAAGCATTTGCCTCAGGCGAGTGGAGCGGCGAAAGCCATGTTTTATTTCTCAGTCGAAGGCTGTCCGCACCCATCGTGTGTTTGCACTTTCTCTGGGATCGGAATCATAGATAGCTTTGTGCACCTCACGTGGCACAGGCAGTAATGTCGTCTGATGACGTCTTAATGAAGTCATCGTGAAAGCACATAATTTGGTTACCTGTGACGTTAGCTAGCGTCAGAGGGTGACGTCATCATGTGGTGATCTTTCGTACCACACGCGTTGACACCCACGCCGTCACCGACGGTCATTTTTCGCGTTTGATATGGCATCTAAGGCTTTCGCCTTAATAAAGGCTTTGTTGAATTCACGAGCGAAACATCATAGAATGAGCCAACGCTGAAGTCCTAGCCATACCAGCTTAGTCCTAGTCGACAGGGGGTCCCAGCCAACATTCAACAAGCATTTCATTCTTTTTAATATACGACCATATCCCATAGCGGTGTAAGAATGCCACAGGCAGTATTACCTCTACTGGAAGCATATATGTCGCAGTCCCTAAAATCTCTTTTTAATGGTGGATGACACTACCAACTCTTTACACTTACAATTTCTGAACGTTTGAATCCACTGACAGCACACACCATTCAAAACTTATTTTTTACTGGTTCATGAACACGTCGTTAGCATTTCTTAAAAGTCATTTTTCAGTAGCCGAGGGCAGCCCCGTTGATGCGAGGTTCAATACCACACCAAATGAAATCATTGTCGACTGACTTGTGGCCGGTTGGTGACACTCCTTCCTTCGAGGACCAAAGCGAAGGGCGAGCCAATATGTTGGCGTGTCCGGGCTGGTGAAAATTTCTCTTCTCTGAACACATGTCTAACACGTGACCTCGTTCTTTCAGGGTCTCTTGCGCTTCCCGCGAAAAGCTTGGATCCAAAGACACAGGAGAGCTGCGGTTGAGAAGCATTGTCGACTCTCAAAATCAAACGTCTGCATGTTTTTGGCAACTAACTTTACTTTCTTCTAGTATTTTACACCCATATAGCTTTCTTTCTCGAATTTTTCATCAATTACTATAAAACGCGTCCGTTTCTTTTGTTTTTTTTTGCAAACTCGCTTTTTCTCGTACACTTTCTGCGCAAGAGCTTAAAGGCCATCTCAGTGGCCATAGTTTTCAAAAATCACATTCGCGGCCAAGGTGTGTTCCTATTTTTTCTAAGTATATAGCATAAAAATTACGAGTTTTAAACTTTTTTCCCCCCAAACGCTCTCAATTCCTTTTTTATAGTACTTATTGTTTGGGCTCACTCCATCAAATTGTTGGGCTCACTCCATCCATAGGGCACTGATAAATACAGATCGTGTCATGCTGAGAGAGTAAAAAAAGATATGTTTTTCTCGTGAATAAATTATCAATAAATTACAATCGTGAGAAGGTATTGCAATCCAGGCTTTGCTTCAGCTCACCCAATAGTCTGTTACTTTGACATATAGGGCCATTTAAAAATGACGCTTCAAAAACTTCGGATTTTCTCCTTTGTCAGTAAACAAGCATCGGTAGTTCGAAAACTCTGCTCTTCACATTTCGTCAGCCAGGAACGTGTCGAAATATCAAGTGCTTTTTCCAAAGAAGTACCAAAACCATGCAACTATTTTCCACGGACATATTTCGGGTGTACTGATTTGCCATCGACAAAACATTTGTGTGCGTTCATTGACAAACGATCTGATCAATCGTAGAATAATAACTCCGCATTTTCATAAGTTATCACATGTAAGTGATTTTGAATGCATGACTTTTTAATAGGGCCGATATATATAAAAAATTCAGCCCAAGTGATGCGAGGCTTTCAGCCCAAGTGAACGTAGCTAATACACTGTCAGTTCACTTGAGAATTCTTTCTAAAGAATATTTATGATTATCTGCTGCGACTCTTTGGCGTAGGCAGTGTATCGCAGTTGCATTGAGTTCTTAAACCAACCAAACTTTATGCCTCACATATTGCGTATATTTGTCATTCCTATATTTTAATGCATGAGGTCTGTGCGATACAATGTGGCAACCGACTAAGCAATGACCTAAGCAAAGAGCGAAATTGGCACTCTGCAGGTCAGTGGTTCTCATACATGGATGCATAGAGTTAATATAACAGACTCTAGAAGAAAACCTTGGCTGCGAAAGCTATAACCCTGCGAGCAATGACATGTTGGTACATTGTCATTGTCGCCAGTACAACAATTTACAGAAGCGCTTAATATAGCGTTTAAAAACACTCAAATTCTCGTCATATAAATTATAAAAAAGACTGTTCGCGTATTATACATGGACAGAAATTGTTTGATGTTTATATCAACTACATTAAGGAACGACGCAATGGCCATTTATGCAATTTAATGCGCGCGGAAAGCAGCGCTTGCAGGTTTGTTTACTAGATGGCGCCACCATACTTGTAACGTATCAACAGTTGAGAGCGTGGCCGTGCAGCCGATTGCGCGTCGTGTAAATTCGTTGCGCGTCGTGTGAATTCCTTGCGCGTCGTGTGAATTGTAGTGTGTCGTCGTTCGCGTTTTTTGTTCCCATGAGCCAACAACTCGACTTTATGCGACAGTCTATAACTGCGATCAAACAGAGAACCAAGAAACCGAAAGAAATGACAGGGTGCATTGCAGCATGCAATGGCGACTGCGAGTGAGACGTCACCCGTAGGCTGAGTATCGTTCCATCATGGCGGAAGCCGTGCGGCTATATGTTTCAATGCATGGGCCCTATGGGGAGCTTTTCCTCTAGACTCAGTATATTAACTCCATGCATGCATGTTTTGGGGACCCCTTGTGCACTGGTGAAAGTGGTGAGGGGCCCCCTATAGTGAAGGAAAAGGGGGCAGGCCATAAGTTAGCACAACAGGCAGCGTGAAATACATGCCTTTAATTTTTTCTCTGGCAAACTATGGTCAAATTAAAGTGACATGCCAATTCGATCTCAACAGCGTGTCAATAAGTTGTGCGCTCTGCAGCCGCATTATGCATATTTCTCGACAATTAAAACCGAAGCTTTAGAGCCATCTCACGGAAAAGGGAAAACACAAGTTAGCTGCGGTGCAATGCAAAGATATTATTGGGTAAATCATACTAAAAGTCAGATGCGGTCGCTGTCACGGGATATACTGCGCCTCCAAAAAACATGTGTATCTTTTTTTTTTTACAAGATTCGTTTCGCGGACCCCCCCCCCCCCCTCCCAAAAAAAAAAAAATCCTCACGGACTTTCTGGGACCCGCGCAACCCCCATCTGAGAACTACTGATGTAGGTAAATAAACCACCAAACATCAATCAAACGATACGGTTAAGGCACAACTACATCATCTAATGACGCCATATTTTTGTTGCCCCATGCAAGTTAATGCAAGAAGCGATGTGCATTGTGTATAAGAACATCGAACTTGCTAAGGAGTGGTGATGGTCATTCATAAGGATATGTTGCCCCTAAATACTTACTCTGGGTGGGAATCAAATGCAGAACCAAGTAGGAATCGAGGTTTCCATAGCGACTGCTGCGGATCCAGGCCAAGCTCGACCATATTGAGAAGCAACTTGAAGAAGATAGATAAATAGAATTTCTTATAAGACAACACGTCATCAATTCACATTTAAAATGCCGTCTGAAGAAACTTATTTGGTTTACAGTTCCATTAAATTTATAAGTGGCATTGTTTCACCTGATCACATTCTAGATGTTTATAAATAAAATAACTCGGGAATACTCATCAATAGATGCGACCAATAACACTTTCTATTTGGAGCCAGCTACTTCCTATTATTGCCGTGAATACGTGTCATCTATGAATAATTGATCTTTTAGTGAACAGCCTAACTGGAAGCGCTTTAAGCTGCGGTGGCTTTTGAATTAAGCGTTCACTATCTCACTGGATGCTGAACAGAACAGAATCATTCAATAAATTTGCACTGATATATATCGCGCTTCAAAGCACGAGAACGCTTTCCGTAAACAAAATTATACGTTTTGATGTTTTTCTTGAAATTTAGTAGATAACGAAAATAGAAATGACTGGAGACATAACGAGTTTTAAGGCCAATTAGCATTGTGTGGTACTTAACATTCCCAAAGGATATAAAGCTAAGTATTACGAATTGGTCATTATTTTTAGATCAGCGGAAACAGCACATCAGCGTACGAATTGTAACATTTAAGAACACTAGATATTCCATGTAATCACGAGTGCTTACAGCGCTGAGGTGGCTCGACATGAGGCTGTGAACGGTACCGGTTGCATAGGAGGCCTTAATGTTGCATTTTAGCTGTTTCGCCATTATATGGAAAGGCAGTTTCTTAGCGCTGGTGTGGACGAGGACAAATTAGAAGTGTCTAGTGTCTCTCCTTAATTGTCCTCGTCCACACCAGCGCTAAGAAACTGCCTTTCATTATGCACCAACAAGCCCACATCGCTACGCTCGTCGGCCATTATATGAGTTACCACATAGAAAAGATGCTCACACCTAGAACGTAAGATGGCACGCTGCTAGGCACGAGCGCACGGGTTTTGATACGCGACCACGCTGGCCGCATAAAATTCTGGATGAAATCGAAGGACCGCCCGTGTCCTTGGATTTATGGGTGTATGAAAATCCCCAAGCGCCCAACATTGATGCGGAAGCCCCCATGTATATGTATATATATATATATATATATATATATATATATATATATATATATATATATATACCGGGTGTCCCAGCTATCTTTATCCAAGGGTTAAAAAATACATTATTTGAGGCAGGCGAATGAAATCATTTGAATATTGCTTACAGTTATCTTGCACACTACAGGCAATTTTTTCTTTTGTAATTAACGAATTTGTTAATTAGGATTAATTTACTAAATTGATAAATATTGACTTTACGCAAGAAATGAGCGTTCCCAAAATTGGAGGGCGTCTTCAGAAACCCCCATTACATCATTTGCGATAAATAAAGTTTTACGCGTACCATTTTTTTCCATGCTGCAAAGAAAGCCCGCGAAATACAAAAAATACCACGTGACTAGCGCATTCGCGCGCCGCGACCGTGCTGCTCTCAGCCGTGATTTGAGCGAACAAAATCAGCTGCGACCACGAACCGCCGGCTGCATTGCAGCAGTAGGCCGATAAGTTTACGATGGTTTTTTCGCCCGCGCTCGCAACAACTTGCACAGTCACGCGCGCCAACTGCCTGGCAACGGGCCAAGAAACCACCGTAAACTTATCGGCCTACTGCTGCAACGCAGCCGGCGGTTCGTGGTCGCAGCTGATTTTGTTCGCTCAAACCACGGCTGAGAGCAGCATGGTCGCGGCGCGCGAATGCGCTAGTCACGTGGTATTTTTTGTATTTCGCGGGCTTTCTTTGCAGCATGGAAAAAATGGTACGCGTAAAACTTTCTTTATCGCAAATGATGCAATGGGGGGTTTCTGAAGACGCCCTCCAATTTTGGAACGCTCATTTCTTGCGTAAAGTCAATATTTATCAATTTAGTAAATTAATACTAATTAACAAATTCGTTAATTACAAAAGAAAAAATTGCCTGTAGTGCGCAAGATAGCTGTAAGCAATATTCAAATGATTTCATTCGCCTGCCTCAAATATTGTATTTTTTTAACCCTTGGCTAAAGATAGCTGGGACACCCTGTATATATATATATATATATATATATATATATATATATGTGTGTGTGTGTGTGTGTGGACGCGGCAGGATCGAAGTTTGCACGCCGGCTTTAGTTTAACTCGCCCCCCTGACGAAGGGAGGACCTCACGCGAAACTGTTGGCAACTAAATATTTCCATCATTGTTGACAACGCCTTCGCTGTGTTATAAACCATTAATTTTTCTCTCTCTGTCTCTCTCTCTCTCTCTCTCTCTCTACATATATATATATATATATATACAGGGTGTTTCAAGAAATGTGTCCAGTATTTTTTTCAAAATCAGAAAAATGC
>JALIZH010022853.1:0-25070 GCA_030522465.1 Rhipicephalus appendiculatus
CAGAGGAGAATGTTAAGCGCAAACGTGGCTGCGTGCACCGTCACTTGCATTAAACATGAGAGAATATCGCGGTCGCGAAGCGGATCACGGAAGCTAACGGTTGGATAAGGCCCACACGTGTGGCCAAGGCTGCACTGCGAGGATCGCTGGGGATGCCGTCATATGAAGAAACACTTGCGATGCCGTTCTTTTTTTTTTTTTAAAGTTGAATTTTACATTGCGATTCACCCCAGCCCTTGCTGCTGAATGGGGCTCTTGCTACTGGTGAATGTTGCTGCTGCAGCCTTTGCTCTTTATCTCTATCTCCTGCCGCGTGGCCTACTGATCATGGTACTTCTCCTTTATTAAATTTAAATTTTTGAGGTATCGCAATACTTAAGGCTCCATGGCTATTCAGAAGTAAAAAAAAAAAAAAACTTGGCTTCAGATTATAAAAGACCTCAAAAAAACGGAAGGAACCTAAGCGTGCGGAAAGAGAAAAGAAAGATAACAAGGACGAAAAACAAAAAGAGGTTATGCAAGGCTTCCCTGCATGCATTAGAAAAAAAAAAAAACGGACATCGTATAACATAAGTAGTCGATCTGTTTTTTTTTTTGTATGTTTTGTTTGTAAAAATGCCTTTTAGAAAGCCGTATTCATCTCATGCCCTGGTGACAGCCTTGTCCTCAGGAGAATCAGGCGAGGAAACAATGGCCTGTACTACTTATAACATGTACAAAACATATTCTCTCTACCAAAGAAAATTAATGAGCTCAATCACGCGCTTAATCCCTTTATTATAAAAGCGAAGCGTTTAATGTGGCTCCATAGCCGGAATCCCGTGGCTCCACTCTGCGGCGTTCAGGTTGACTAAACGCAGACCGATCGCAGAGTGACATCGATATAGTGAACTATATCGATCCCGGTGATGACGCAGTAAGAAGAGAACCGTTTTACTAGACAGAACGTATACCGCGGTCGCGGTGATCATGTTTCAGAAGGCGGAGTTAGCCTGGAATGCCGTGGCCCGGCAGTTGTCCTTCCTAATACTTTTTCACGCGATGATGGAAGGTTCAAGTCGCCAGGTATTGCCATAAGGGGCAAGTCGTCAGCAAGTCGACAGCAGGGGCAAATCACCAGGTTAATGAGCACCCGTGTCTTGCAGAAGGGCAACCAGCAGTTACTGAACTCTCTTATCGATTGCCACGGGTCTTTCGAAGTACACGAGAACGTCCCAAGCTCGAGTGCGTAAAAACTCTCTTTCGGGCTGTGGCTTTGTACTATCGCTTTTCTTTCGTGTCGGACTAAGGGCATAGCCGGATAGTATGATATACGTGACACAGAGAGATACATACATGTAATGAGAAAACGCAGGGATGTTAACAAGAAGATGAATATCCGGTTGTGACCATATAAAACACAAAGTTCAGGATCACAGGTGTCCTGTATTAAAAACTTGGGAGCGTGTTACACCCTGGAAACTTGAAGGCGTGAGCCTGCGGCCCACTAGGTAGTGCATTAAGTTATATAATTGAGGGCGAGCAGAGTACCTGCAAGTCATAACGAGCCACAGTGTGACAGACGCGCATTCGATCATCATGACATTCTCAATCTGAAGAATGAACACACACACACACACACACACACACACACACACACACACACACACACACACACACACACACACACACACACACACATATATATATATATATATGTATATATATATATATATATATATATATATATATATGTGTGTGTGTGTGTGTGTGTATAGACCGTAAAACACCCGACGTTCGCAGGCACATTCCAAACCGAATGATTGGAGGTTGCCACACCTGCATGTCACTTTATTATCATTATAATATGAGCACGTAACTCTTTCCGAGAGAACTCAAGGTGTTGCCGAAATGTAGAAACAAAAACAGTACGCAAAAAAGTCCTCGTACATTAACCCTTCTCCCCGGAATTAAGGTTGGATTAGGGGCTCGCACCACGCGGAGGAAAAGGAGGGTTCCCGGTGAAGCAATCGAGGTGGGCCGTTAAGACCACCTCACGGCTTTTATCGCTGGCACGGCAGGCTGCAATTAGAAAGCTCGGTACCGAGGGCTAGCGTGGCCGAAGGTATTAGCGAACCTATGCGTTAAGACCTCTTGGAGTTTCTTTCGTTAACGCCCTGTCACGAGCAGGTACCGTCTCTCACCCGCTACTGGCAGTATTGTCTTTATTTCTCGTTCGGCGAGAATCTACGAGGAACGCATGTCAGTTCCCATTATAAGTCGGCATACTCAGTTATGCAGAAGCAAATGCAAACGAAAGCAGCGAAGCTTGCATGCCTTGGGTGGCGAACGAAACCTGAACGAGAAGGATATGTATGTATAGCAGCGCGCCGTGGTTGTGTAGTGGCTACAAAGTTGCGCTGCGGGTTTCTATTTATACGGTTCGAACCCGACCGTGCTTGGGAGTTACCGATCAGAGTGCTATGAAAAAAAAAACGCGCATGTTTACAAAAATGTCAGTGCCCGTTAACGAGCAAGCCAAATACAGACAGACATACTACGAGTGCTATTGTATTGTATACCTGGAATCTTGCTGCCCCGCTGCAGAATTTATGATTCTTATTCGATGTGAAATAGATAGTATTAGGTAGGTGAACTGCGGCTAGCTGTAGTAAGAAAAATGTTCGTGAATTCGTAGGAAACAGCGCGGTTTGGGTTTACAGGAATCGTGCGTACTTAATTCTCGCTTTCTCATATATGCACAAAGACATTGCAGTGGTTTTGTTTGAGTCGGGCCTTCAGTGGCCCTTGGTGCCCGGTAAAGAAACGCTTTGCTCAGAGTAAATTTTCCAATATGAACAAAAATGAGCGGTACAAAAGGTGTGTGAGCATAGCAACGTCACAAAGAATGCGAAGTAAGGCCCAAATAATCGGTGGGGCACATGACTGAGATTTCCGAAAAACAACTTATCTTATTACCCTAAACATTCAAGTGCCGCCTCGGTGGTGTAACGCTTACGGTGCTCAGCTGCTGACCCGAAGGTCGTGGGCTCGTTCCCGGCCGCGGCGGTCGTATTTCGGTGGAGGCTAAATGGTATAGAGGCCCGTGTACTGCGCGATGTCAGTGCACGTTAAAGAACACCAGATGGTCGAAATTTCCGGAGCCTTCCACTACGGCGTCCCTTATAATAATATCGTGGTTTTAGGACGTAGAACCCCAGATATTATTATTATTAACACGAAAGTGTTTTATGCCGGGGTCAACCAAGACTTCAGTGACGAATTTCGCTCAGAGAAATGACGTCAGAAAAATGTACACTATCAGATTTCAAAGAAAAATGGTTTCGTCAATGAGCATCGAACTGGCGTTCTCTCGTTCCGCAGCCACAGATGCCGAGCGCGCTATCCACTGCGCCACGGCCACTTTTTTTATTG
Organism: Rhipicephalus appendiculatus; assembly: GCA_030522465.1. Classification (NCBI taxonomy): domain Eukaryota; kingdom Metazoa; phylum Arthropoda; class Arachnida; order Ixodida; family Ixodidae; genus Rhipicephalus; species Rhipicephalus appendiculatus. The sequence continues at coordinate 3,415 of JALIZH010022853.1, forward strand.
CGATAGCAATTATATGGACAGTCACGACGGGTTTTTGCCGTCGCCGTCGCCGTTGCCGTCAGTCGCATATAAAGTCCAAATTGATAAGATCCCCCCAGCGCATCGCACGTTCTACCCGCGGCTAATAACGCGCGAGCGGGAGCGACGAACGCGGCTGAAGCGAAGATCAAACGAGCCGGACCATCTCCGTCGCTCCGAGGCGAATGCGATAATATCCCCCCCCGTATGTTAGAGCCGTCGAATGCTCAAGCAGAGAGGAAACGCACCGCACGTCTTAGAGAGATTCTTAGTTGGGGAAAGGTGAAGAATGGGGGGAGTGACGCAGTAACTGTCTCTCAGGCGAGGACACCACAACCGCGACACTTGGGGGGAATGGGGGGAAAACTGAAGGACACTTTGTACATTCCAAAGTGTGTTCGGTGAAAGCGTGTGGCCATTCCACTGATTATGCCATGTCTTTTTTCTTTTACTCTCTCAGTGGGATAAGACACAAACCGAATGGGTGCGTGTTTTCTTCTTTATTTTTTACCGCGAACCGCAGCGAGACGCGAGGCTCATCTTCCTCCGTTCGCATGCGTTAGTATTTTCTCGCGCTTTGCGCATCGTGCAAACGCCATCCGCGTTGCAGCTCTTAAATTGACGGACTCTTTGTAAATTGGAAAGTGTATTCCGTGAACGCCTGGGTCCATTGAGACGGCGTCGGTCAGACTGATTGCAAACTCTGGGCACAGCGACGCTACGCAAGCAAAGCGCGAGCGCTATAGAGTCCGACGCGACCGGCGTCCGTCTGCGCATCCCGGCGACCACCTGGCCCCGTGCCAGAGCTCGGATGGACGGACGGACGGACGGACGGACGGACGGACGGACGGACGCCGGACGGAGGTCAGACTAGAGATGGTCAAAGCGGCTCACTTAGGTGAGCGGTTCCGAACGGCTCCGCTCACTTAAGTGAACCGGGTCAGTTGAACGGTTCACTTCAATCCATGGGAGAAGATCGCTCGGCGTTTGGTGGTGGTTGTGGTTCGAAGAAGGAAAAGGCGCCTGATTTCTGCAGCCCCGTCGGGAGCACGGCGCAGCGCCCTTCGGCGTTTGAACTAGAGCGCTTGATGGCGCGGAGACGGCCGTTTCGAGGGGGGAGAGGAGGCGCGCACGCGGCGTCTTTTGGTGCTTCTTTTTTCGTTGTCTGCGCTCTGTCGCGACAAACCGGCGCCTGGATTTCACGCCGCCGTTTGAAATCGGCGACGCGCGCTTCGTTGAGCGCTCGTTCGTGAAAAAAATGTCTAAATCTTAACCACTTTTAATATGTTATTAAAAATGCTGGGACACTTGCCATATAAAAGCTCGTGTGATTGGGCTAAAATATTACTTTTGGACGCATAATGATACCTTTGGCACGCAAGCAAAAGTAAAGCACCTTGCAGGGGCTTTATTTACTAGGGTGGACACTTGCTAGGACAGAAGCTTGGAGTAGTTGGTTCGCGTTGCCTGTTTATAAGAAAAAGTTGCAAAATTCTCAGTCATTTTGGAGAGTGGATACGGCATCTGCTTTCTAGCAAGAGAACTATCCGGAGAGCCGCACTCGCGTGCTTCAATCGCTGTCTTGTGTCCACTTGTCTTAAATCAAGCACTTAGTTTTATCGTGTGTAACTGTGAGTGGACGCCTTTCTGGAAGACGTCACTTTACCCATTGAAACAAAGACGTCGAAAAGTATCTGTGCGGCCTATTCAAACAGATCAAAACTCAACATAGTATCATGTTATGATAATGTATCATGCACCAGAACGAAATAAAATGAAATCCTGTTTCAGCACAAGATATTATTCGTTTTATTGACGTGATAATAATGCACGCTCAGAAAAGCACTGGAGTGGATTATATGGGTGACATTTTCATGACCACCGCGAAATCCCGAGCAAGCGCCACCCTCCCTTCTTCAGGAGATCGCAAATATGCGTCCCCTTCTCCCCTCCCACCATTTTCACTGTTTCATTCATTGTTGTTATTCGCCCGACAAGGGCAAATGAAAACAGTGAATGCATGCGCATTTATATAAAGCATTGCATTAGTAGCACTAATGTACGTTCTTTATTTTTAGCGTCTCTTCCACCGCCATATTGAATTTTAATCCATGACCGAGCGAGCCCCCCCCCTTCCCCCCCTTTCCGAATCTTGTCGGACTACTCTTCGCCGTAGAGCTGGGGGGGGGGGGTGCTTGCTCGGGATTTTACGGTACACTAATGAAAACCATGCCGTAAACTACGTTCATCTGTTCGTCTTCGGCGAGTTGCACCAGCTCACGATGAACCGCCACGCGCACCACACACAGCGAGCGAGAAGCGAGTCCGACCGCAGCGGTCAACGGAACGCTCAACGGAGCGGTTCAACCAACAACGCCTAGTGGCGTTGGAAGAGAATCGACGCTCAGCGAGCGAAACAGACCCGCCGCTTACTGAGTGAGAGAGAAAGAACGCTCAGCGAGCTAAAGAGAACCGCCGCTTACTGAGTGAGAGAGAACCGACGATCAGGGAGCGAAAGAGAACCAAGACAACTACCGCTCACTGACCGAGAGAGAGCCGCCGCTGACTGAGCGAGAGGGAGCCACCGCTCAGTGAACGAGAGAGAACCACGGTTCACTTGGTTCAGTTGGCTCAGTGAGCCATCTCCCGAAGAACCACGGCTCACTTACTGATCCGCGGATCACTCGTTCTTTTAAAGGAGCCGCTCAAAAGATCCGGCTCGCTCCTGAGCGACCCATCTCTAGGTCAGATGGACACCGGACGGACACCGGACGGACACCGGACGGACGTGAGCATGAGACATTAAAGGCTTTCGCCTTAAAGATTACACCATCTCCCGCTAAAGGGATCCATGTGTAGATACGAAGCAGCGGGAGCTAACACTTTACACTGGCGGCGGCGTTGACGCTGGCGCTCATCGCAGCGTTGCACAGGAGAGAAACCTGGGGGGCGCAAAGCACGCAGTGATGGACCGGTGTTTCCTACTGGAACATCCCAATCGCTGCTAATGGGCAATGAGAGACAGAAGACTCGGACTGGGCACAGAGACCCGCAGTCCGCTTTTAGTTAACGCGCACGCTGCGAATTTTTTATCGTTCGAGAACGCACAGGAGAAATCTCCCACCGGCCCCACCTTGCAGGTCAAGATCCATTGCCATATATACGGGGTGGCCAGTGAACGGTTGTGCAGCGCGAGCAGTCGGTTTTTTCAACCAAGAAACTCGCTAGCAGACGCTGCCTGCGTCGGCCTCACGAGGCGAGAGAGAGGGGAGCGTAGGAGAGGGGAAGATGCGCATGCGCAGTGGGGGGTGTGGACGCCGCGGGCAGGGATGCCTAGAGGAGAGAGGGGGGAGCGTAGGAGGGGAGAGAGGGAGAGGACGCGCATGCGCAGTGAGGGTGTGGCCTCCGCTGGGAGAGATGCCTAGAGGAGAGAGACTTGGAGAGGAGGTTTTTAATTTTATTCTTTTAATGGGTTGGCGCATGCGCAGTGGGGATGTGGACGGACGGACGCACGGACGGACGCCGGACGGACACCGGACGGACGTGAGCATGAGACATTAAAGGCTTTCGCCTTAAAATATAGAGTTAGAGGGGGAGGGGAGTAAGGGGCTTGGAGAACGTAGACAGAGACCGGAAGGACAGAAGGCAGAAGTTCCTCGCCGTAAGTTCCAGGCTTGGTCAGCGTGGTTTATAGGCGGTCGGCTAGCTGTGCGTCCTCGACGTAGTTGAGGACTGCGCGCAGAGGAGAGCGCACGCGATGCGCCGATCCCACCGGGTGAAGAATGTCGTCCACAGTATCAGACGATAGTCCCAGCTGTCTGGAGGCACTCGCGAGCGCCTCGCGATGAGCGTGCAAAGACGCGACGGGGGGGGGGGGGGGGGGTTCCCTCGAGCGACCTTTGATTTTACGAGCGTGGTCGTGGCTGGCGCGCTCGTTATCTCGCTATCTCGGCAGCCGACAGCGGGCGGCCGGTATACCCTTCTACGTGATGCGCTCTCAATGCAAAGAGAATGTGTGAAGAGTCCCTGGAGTGGCCATATTCTCTTAAACCAGCGTTCTGAAGTGTTTGTGTGAGACCGGATCCAGAAGAGTTAGCTGCCAGCCTCACTTCGTATAACATTACAATTTGTTGCTATCGCATTCATTGATTCACCCTTAGCGGTGAACTGTGACTTTTTCTTTATTGCTGCGCCGCGGCCACAGACTAACGTCCTTACAAATGCGCCTTTTATATCTCACACTTTCATCTCACAGTGCTCTTGGTCAGCGGGGTGGGGTCGCCATCTTGGAGCGGTAAACTAAAGTACTTCATCATTACTGTGGTCTCCGCGATTAGCATCTGCAACGCGTGTTGCCACGCGTCCGTCCCATTCGGCGCGTTTTCAATAGAAGTGCAACTTTGTTAACGCCTTAACACACTGCGAGGTGACGACATTAGCTCAAGCGTCGGCCTCGTTTATAGCGTCCATCCAAACCAAAAACAGCTCTGCAACATGCGCCTGCCTCACCTGACTGTACTTCCGCGTTCTTTGCTCACGCTCGCCCCGAGGAAAATCGCGATCGGGCTACAGGAGGGACACGACACGCTTAGCGTTTCCCTCTAGTCCGACCGTGGTGCTCTACCACACTTTAACATGCCGCGAAATGGCGACCTAAAACTCAAGTTCTGCGTTCAATCAGCGACGATCTTCTGGCTATCACGCATTTTAACGACGATAGTCTTTCTTGGCATACTTAAACGGAGACATTTTGGTCTGTTTCTCTGTTTGTCGGCACGTCACACGATTCAGCTACCCGGCCAAAGTTTAACCACTTCTTCATCAGCGCCCGGGCATCTTGCACAAGTATTTTTGTTCATACTTGTGAACATTGTCGATCAAAAAGCAAATGTTACGCATGTCTGAGGAGCAACGTCAATAAATAGGTAGTCTCTGGTATGTTTCTTTATAAGAAAATACATAGATACGTAATTATGAAGACCCCAGCGTTTATTAGGCTGCGCTCAAAAAGCGACACTTTGCACGAAAAAGCCCTCGGCCGACGATATGTTGCTGCTGGGTTCTGCACAAGGTGATGTTTCTCGACAGCACTGCCAGATGGCGTCCATGTCTCACGCAGCGCCTCTATTTTATCAAGGCCAGCCAGATGCGGCCGATTCAACATAGAGAAAGCGCTGTCTGAGGCAAGGCAAAACAGTGTAGTACGGCCGGCAGAAGACTATCGTCTTTCGACGACATTTGCAGCGAAGCACGCAGATACGCGGCCAATTTTTTTCTCTGATTACGCTCTCGCCGTTAACATCAACAGCTACCACAATGGTTTGTTTAATCGTTGATCATGAACGTTAGTCGTCGGGATGGAGATGTACCACCAAACGTCAACGTGGGTGCATCCAAGTTAAACGTTGCTATAGCTGCAAACACCAATACACATTGTGCCAACTCTCTTATATGAATGCACAGTAAACATTCACTTACCTCCGTACGGGCACATTTTAACTTCGTGTTAAACCGATTCTTATGGAACATTCAAGTCAGCAAGATACCTGTTTGCAGGAGCGTAAGTGCTAAGAGAAAATGTCTCTCTGCCATTTATTCAGTTAAAGGGCTCCATCCTTTTTTCCTCTTTCAGTGGCCGAGAAACCTTCAGCGTCACTGACCGGAAAGAATAATAAAATATTCACAAAACTTTCTGTATAGCCATTCATTTCACTAGAGCACACGTTAGGAATTGGAAAATCTTGTGAAAAGCAACGTACTTTGTAAGGTCTCTTTGGTCATAAAAATAAATAGGAAAATAATCACAAGTCTGGATTCATTTTCCCCACTCTCTCTACTAAAGACCGCCAAGTGTTCTTTAAGTTGACCTGGTTATCTGTGCATTTAATTATATTATCTGGTTATATGTCTCCTGATGCTATTTATTTTGTTCCTTTGTATGTTAGTTTCGAAAACGCAAGTTAATTCTGTTCTGTTTCTAGAATAATTGCTATATATTTATTTTACACTCTGGTAATATACACGTGTAACGGCTGACAGTATCTGTTAATAAATAAATAAGCAAATAAATAAATAAATAAATAAATAAATAAATAAATAAATAAAGAAAGAAACCAGCAACCTTACAATACAATTATGCTCACGAATCTGGGTGCAGTAATTCCTAAGCACTGTCACGTGGGTGCGATGCCCGAGAAAGGAAACACAGCCAGTAAACATGAAAAGCTTTATCGAAAAATCTTGTGCTCAAGAAATAAAAAGTGCGAGTGCAAGCAAAAGTGGAAGAGTAAGCAAACAAGTCTTTGCAGCGTAAGCCCGTAAGTGCTGAAACAAAGACAACGCAGTAAAACACGTGAAGGCAAAGGGGGCCGCTCAGCGCTCGTGCGCGTCGCTGTTTGCCTTACTGTCTTCAATATGTCGCCGCTCTTTCAGCACTTGCCTGCTCGCGCTGCAAACGTTTGAAAATGTATATTAACCAACTCACCCACATCACCATCGGTAATCACATCCAGGGGCGCTTTGTTCATAAGAACCTCGCTCGCACGCACGCACGCACGCACGGACGCACGCACGCACGCACGCACGCACGCACGCACACACACACACACACACACACACACACACACACACACACACACACACACACACACACACACACACACACACACACACACACACACACACACACACACACACGCACAAGCGCTTGCGCGCGCGACGGAGAATTGTGTGCACATCCACACACACGCACAGAACATTGTCGCGGTTACAGGCGTCGACTGGCTTCATCGCAGAAACCCTACTGTCCAATAAAGCCGTCCTGCCTGTACACTGAGCCGTAGATTGGGAGCCAGATATCGAAGCCAAATCCGTATTATCTGATTAGGACAATCTCTCTTTCTTCTCCCTTACATCGTATCTTCGAACCTGATTCTGCGTTGTGTTTATATTTGTTGCTTTGATCATTTTAGTACCGTTGTTCTGTTCCCACTAGCCTTCATTTTCCCGGTCTTCATTTTTCCGGTCTTCATCTCTCCGCATTGTTTCTCCCATACCTGTTTTGACTTTTCTTTTCCGGCATCCAGGGTCTCTATTTAATGGCACGCGGGGTGTCAATCTGCAGTGACACACAAACACCAAAATTCCGCTTAGCAGGGCGAGTTAGTAGGAAACAAGTGTCTTGTTTCGCGTGCTGAATTTCCCGCACACATGCTTTTCTTTTTCTTTTTTTAGGGGCGAAGCTCCCTAGGGTGTGGGTCTGTCCCTCCTCTGTAGTTGTTGTAGTAGGTAGGTAGGTAGATAGCCACGTATAGTGGAATGTACCCACTCCACGTGATAAAGATGACGATGACGCAGTATAGTGGAATGTACCCACTACACGTGATAACGATGAAGTATAAGCGCGTTCCAGTATAGTGGAATGTACCCACTACACGTGATAACGATGACGATGCCGCTGATGACCAGGAAGTATAACCGCGTTCCAGACCACACATTCTCTTTCTGCCATGGATGAAAACGATCGAGCTTCGCCCACTCATCATCATTCACTTCGTGAATATGGCGTGATTTTTTTTTTTTGTTCATAAACGACGGATTTCGCCGGCGACCGCAAATGAGCCCACGTAGCGTAATGAACATGGCTTAGCTCAAAGCTCCGCTTATTCAGAAGACGGAAAGAAAAAGAAAAGAGAGAGGAAACGCTGCTACACTGGCAAGTAACACTTCCGGAGATCGCAAGATAACGTATTTTCCGGATAGAATGATAGAGCCAGCCTTATTTGCATGCAAATCATGTGGCAGCTCCTGTTTCGGCACACGGCATACTTTTGATTGCCGCTCGCTGAGCTCATTTACGCCAAACAATGATGTTCATTTTAGAGCGCCAAGGCCCACGAACCTATCAACAACAACAACAACAACAACAACAACAACAACAACAACAACAACAACAACAACAACAACAACAACAACAAAAATTTGCCGCGTGGCAGATTTATTTAGGTTATCGTAATATTCTCCTTCAATATCGTATATGCATTTTCTTTCCTTGAGGGAACGGTGCCAGTTTTCGAAAGCGGGTGACGTCATTCGAGGGAGCTGCCGCTTGCGGTGTGATAGACACACAGGATGTGGGAAGCATTAAAATACTTTATAAAACCACTTCCCTTGACGTTTGTGCTAAAGCCTGCTTTATCATCAGGTGTGATTAAAGTCGCTGTACAGAGGAACTGCGGATATAGTAATATTTTGAGGTATTTGCCATGTTCCCTCATCGCGGTAAGCTACTCAAGAATATTGCTTTGGTCGCCATTTATTACCTTGCAACTGTAAGTTGCAAGGTAATAAATACTCAAGTGTGACCCCTAGTGCCACACATCCTACTGGAAACTGGCAGGAACCATAGTTTTTTTTTTTTACTATAAGATTTGTCTAAATAACCAGGGCCCATTTTCACAAAAAAATATTACCTATAAATCTTCGTAATAGAGTTTCAGTCAATCCTTGAGCTGGTCATATCATTAGCGAAGCTGACTAGTCTATGAGAAAGAGTATTTCAAAAATGAAATGTTCGCGAATGTGATCTCTTTGTCGTCCAAAAACTTGAGCACCTTCGTGAGGGTTAGAAGTACACAGTCTCCGAAATTTAAAACGGGGCGTCAAACGGTTTGCGAAGTCTACATCATTTGCATAGATATACTCACCCCGGTAGTGCGCTTTGTGACAATAATTGTTGGGGTCTAACGTCCCAAAACCACGGTATGGTTATGACGGATGACGTAGTGGAGTCCGGAAAGTTCGACGCGCCAGGGGTCCTTTAACACGCACCTAAATCTAAGTACACGGATCTCAGACATTTTCGCCTCCATCGAAAATGCGGCCGCTGCTGCCGAGATGCGATCATTGATCAGGAGTTAAACGCCTGTGTTTGGCCGTGCATACGCATGAAATTGAGCGATTTGTGAATGCCCTCGGTTTCCTGAATATTCAGAAAAAGTCTCGTAAAAAGTATAACTGGTACAAAATCTGGTTCTGGTTGAAGTTATGAGTTATATTAGGCACGTATGATATCTGAGCGTAAGTTGATTTAAGACAAGAGGTTAATGTCAGGATAATTAATGAAAATTAATTCAATGAGCTCATTGAGAGAGCAGGCAGCTCTCTCTCTTTTAATCCCACATTCCCCTCCCCGTGTGTAGGGTAGCGATCTGGAAGCAGTCTTGTTAACCTTCATACCCTTCCCATATTCATTTTTTTCTCCCTCTCTTTTTTTTATGAGCAGCTGGGATTGTTGCGACACCTTGTGGAGCTGATCAGAACCACGCGCTGCTTCCTTCGTGGCCTCTGAGACCCTCTTCCGCGGCGCGATGAAACACAAGGTTAACTCAAGGAATGCACCATGGCACCGAGATGCTGACGAGCGAGGGCCACCACCAGACACCGAAATCAAGAATCAGAGGTGACTCCAATTTTTTTTTTCAAAAGCACGAGAACTTTTATTGTTTGTGAATCGACTGCAATGTCTATTCGATGATGGCTGCATATAGTCCTTGCATAGTGTAGTACACAATAATGTGACACTTTCGTACCTTTTTAAGAGAATGGCTGGCTCCCCGGTAACCGAATGCAGATGTGCGAACTAAATGGCTACCGACAGTGAGGTGCAGAAAAGGTTGCAATGCCTCGGATCCTGGAGGCAGTGTAGAAGCACGTTAGGTGCAGCAAGCTTTCGGAGATGAACGGGGCACGATCAACACATCGACTCAGAAGGAACAGAACAAGATGGCTCTCTCCAGCGAGTCGTCCTGGGAGAATACATAAGGGTTCCTGTGACTTTCATGCCACCACCGCGCAGTATTTCAACAAAGCCTTGACAGAAATTGTCGTCCTCGCACATCTGTTTTGTACTGCCAGTAGAATTAATTCATATGGCTCGGGTATATTCATGTACTGCAATCGCAGGTGTGTCGCCCACAATGGGTATATGCAAATAACTTTAAGGAACTAACACAACATTGATGATGTATTTGAGTGTTGCATGCTGCAATAAAGAAGTCAGAGAGGCCTGTAGTCCAATTGGTAAGAAACTCGCCTTAGCAGCGTGGGGCTCCACGTCTGTGACGTGGCAGCGTCAATAAAGATTATGCTCTTAATCATGTATTCATTTGTAGTCAGTTTTCTTATGGAAGAGAGGGACGGACACAGAGCTTTCCGGCTGAGCCGGCATAGAAATTCTTACGCATCAAAAAAGTAAAAAAAAATGTCTTGAGGACGCTTGAGCTTCGCCTGCGAGAGCAGAATCCGATAGCGTGATCGCGCCCCGTTCGCGCCATCTTCTCAATCGCTTGCGAAGCATCGTATCTCTGTGGACACTTCAACCGTGCCACGAGGAATGGACTGTCTGTGCGCATAATTACCATTTAAAACTCTTTTAGAATGGATGCTTACTGTAAGTGCAGTTATGAAGTGCCCTATGCGCCATAATTCACCATATGGAGAATGAGCTTAGTAACCACAACGCGGCCGTCAGGCAATAGTAGTAGCTACACACTTTGATGCTGTTGGTGACGGTGATGATTAATTAGGCCTCAGCGCTTTGTGATGGGTGGATATTTAAATCTCCCATTTGTTGCCCAATTTACGTGATATGACGCCCAATGAAGTTCTACACTTCTTCCACGAAATATCTGATGTGTTAACGGCGCCCCTCACGCTACATGACGCCTCTATATCTTACAAAGCAGTTTCAAACAGTAGCGTGGCTCTCTCGTTAGCTTCGCAGAAGGCCTGGGTTCGACTCCCTCCGCATATTTCTCGATTTGTCCATATCGGACAACGCCTATTCTTAGCTCACAACCAAAGACACCGAAGCAGAACCCGACATCGACACCACGGGTTTTCTAACGCTATCGCATTAAATAATCGCGGAGAACGTGTGACCAAAAGATCAAAGATCATGCTGGAGTGACTTCAATAACGAAAGTGTCACACATATATACTTTCAAGTCACCATATCTTGTTACCGAAAAAGTGCGATTGCCGAGTGTTCGCTGTGTGGGTGTCGCAGTGCGTTTCCTTTTAAGTAAGGGCCTTCTCTATGACGGTACAGTATGATTAGCTAATTCATTCCCCCCCTCCCGTGACGACGTTACCGTTTACTTCCGCGGTGTTATATAAGCTCAGCTTCGGGAAGAAAACCTTCTGTCTTAATACGTCACGGGTCATGTTTCTGCGAAACGGTCTGGAAAACAAGCGTGCTTGAATTTCATCCGGCTTACAATGCCCACAGAATAATTGTGACTTCTCCACGTGACAAACAAGTCTACCGTGAGCAGTGCTCGCTAATCTGCTCTTTCTCAGCCTTCGCCACCCTGAATGTTCAGGGCCTTCCGTGTATCTACGCTCGACGGGGTAAACACGGCTAATTGGTCTGGATCATGTTACTTGCGAAGCTTAATCCGTGCTTTTCCTCTGTGGCAATAAACGAACCTCTCCCGTCATGCAGGCCAAAAGAGACGAGTTCAAATTGGAACAATCTGAATGAAGAGAGTGGGTAGACGAATGTATTCATCGAAATTTTTCCTTTACCGCCACTGTTTACGCACATAACGCGTTAAAGTCAGACGTGTTTATTCAGACGATAGCCTTAGATGTCTCATAAAACGTCATGATTGACCGTCGGCGTCGGTCAAAGGGAGTGCAATCGCGGGTGAATGCAAAACAAGGTCCCGTGCAGAAAGCTTGTGTAACGCCTCCTCTAAAAAGATGCATGCCGCGTGAGCCAAAAACCTGTTTCCCTTTCCTTTCCCTCCTTCCTCGTTTCTAATGAGGGCAGTAGCTGGCGATCCTTGCGGTAGCCGCTTGCAACACACATGTACGCATGCGCACACTACCACCCCCGACGCCACACCACCCCAGCCCCATAGAGACCAAGAGGGGAAAACGTGGCGCCATCCCTCGGCAAGCGACGACAACTCAAGGCAGCAATGCTACAATGGGACAGCGAGCGACGCCGCAAGCATCTTTCTACAGGAGGCGTTGGCTTGCGATTCCTCCAATCCTGAAGGTAACCTAAAACCATGTTAGATGCAGTGAGCCTTCGGAGGGGGGGCTGATCAATACATCGACCGAGAAGAAAGAAAAGAAGAAGGTGGCTTTCGCCTTCGAGTCGTCTTAGCAGTTTGCTAAGGGACCCTGCGAGTATTTACAGCCATTCTGTTAAGGCCTCACAATCTACAAAGCTACACTGAAGCAGTTAGCATGCTACGGGAAAACTTGCTGACCACCCTCAATCCAGCAAAGCTGGGCAACCATGAATGCTACCGCAAGTTTATAGCAAGCGTAGTCCCAACGATCAAAGCACGACGCTTGCGCATACGCCTTTCAAGAGACAAAATTGAAGATCTGTAGGAGTCCCCAGGGAACGAGTGTGCTTATGTAAGGCAACTGTTAACCACCCCAGTGGCTTAGCGACTACTGCCTCCAACTTCTAAACAGGAGAACGCGGGACATATTCCAGGCATGGCTGCCCCGTTTCGCTGAGTGCACAAATGCCCGAGCGTGTAGCTCTGGTAGCGTACGTATAAGTATTGATGCTTCTTAAAGAATTGCAGATGGTGAAAAATTAATCCGCAGTTCACTACTGCCGCGTGCCTGATGATCATTTGCTACTTGAAAGACTCATTCCTTGAAGACAGATGTTCCCTCGAGAAACTTAGGTATCGCGAAATCCCACCTAGGCTAAATGGCAGCTGGCGATAGATAGAACATGAGTCATTACAGGCTTAGATAACAGTACATTGTAAAAACAGAACCTTGCATCAAGACAGAAATAGTCATGACATACCTTAAGAGATGAAATGGAAAATCCCAGTTTCGCCGCAACGCCGTAGCTATGAATGTGAGAGCAGCAATTTCAAAAGTTCTACGAAATAAGCCTAGAAGATAACTCTTATGGATCCGATGTCACGGAGGCTAACTCTACAAAAGGCTGGTTTATGGGAATACGACCGCTTTAGGGAGCGAAGCAGTTTTCGTGCTCTTTGTCGTCTCAACGTGAAGTAACCGATGAAAACACAGCGCTTACTAGGCCACACGAGTCATCTGCTGATGTCTTTCAAGATATAGCGCGCATGCCAGAGCTCGCGACAGCGTCATTTTGAACGAAGGTCTCAGCTGCTAGAGCGACACAGACCCCACCAATGCACTTTTATACTCCTATGGCCGCCAAAAGACGGGCGGGGTGTTTCCTCTCTGTTTGACGAGCAATCGATGCTGGCTCGCACGCGGAGTGATGTTATCGCATGTGCATTTCGTGCGACGGAGATGACCGGCCCGTTTTAGCTCTCCTTCAATCGCGTTCTTCCCCAGCGCTCACTCGATTGCAGTCGCGCATTCCAAATGCAGTGCGCGGGGCGACGTTTTCGATTTGGGCATTATACTGAACATGACGGCGACAGCCAATACCCACCGAGAGTGTCCATATATAATTGATATCGCTATATTACATGGTTGAAATGAACAAGCTGTAGTTAACTGATGGTCGCCTCTCTGTTTCAAAAGGGTTTTAACGAAGATCACCATCATCGATCTTCATAACTGCTGATTCGCGAGCTGCAAGACTTGCTCCATGACTCCGGGCCACAGAACTAAAGCTATGGAGAAGTACTCACATGCGTTGTATTAGATGCCCGCATGAAATTTCCAGGCCAATTTAGTTGTCCTAGCTTATAGAGGAGTGAGTGTGCTCGTTGTTGACTTCTAAGACTGACACATCAACCATCAGTAATAACTCGAGCAAGCGAAAACATAAATCGAACCGCACAGTTCATTCATTCTTGCTAGGCAAAGGAGAAAATGTACACAGAGGGATGTCCAAAGAGAAATAAAAAAGGGCATTTGGTTGCATACACGGCAAACATCGTCGCAGGAAGTGATCACTACTCCTATGGCCCTTCGGAAACGTGGCATACATGTAAACGTGCAAAAGCAATGCTTAAACATCAAGAAAGTGCGCTGTTGGCCCTGCATTCTGATGAGGATCTCGCTGACGGAATCTTGGATGGATAACCATGGGTTAGGGACGGGTGGTGAATAAATAAGGAAGTCAACAGCCGGGGTTGGCACGGCCGTCTATCGTGTCATATGCAAATAGCCCGCTTCAGCGAAGAACGTCGCCGAACTTGGTGGTGAAACAGCGGTAAACAAATTGCGCTGGTAGTAGTTCAGTCGCCAGTGCGTACATCATTGTGCAGTTCAAAAACTATAAAACTATCGCCTTCCGTAGCGCCTTGAGGGGCGATGGTGTCTGTACTGCAGACCTGAAGGTCAGAGGAATATAGTGGCGAGCAGCGTTTGTTGAAAGGAATAGAGTGCATGATGGAGGCATGCATGGAAAGATTCCAAAAAGGAGTGTTGCCAGTTGTTGCCAGTATACTCTAGACACATGCGTTTCTTCTGCAGGGTTAACGTTTTATTGCGATAGCAATTATATGGACACTCTCGGCTGGCTTTTGCCGTCGGCATCGCCGTCATGTCCCGTATATGGAATATGTATCTATATATTCATAAATGCCAGAAAGAAAAATAATTCAGAAAAATGTTTCCGACGCACGGCATCGAACGAGGGACCTCTCGCTCCGAAGCGCGCGGCGTTAACCGGTGAGCCACGAAAGCGCACGTCCTTCAACGTTCAAACGGCGAGCTATTTATATACACCACTTACCACAGGCAATCGGGTACGCCGAACTCGGGGAAAATATCAGCGTGTTCTCAGCATTACCAGCGAGATGGCGAGATGGCGCAAAGGGCGCGCTCGGCATGAGCCCGCTCGTCGCGATGCGCGCGCTCATCTCCCACGCGTACTTTGCCCCGCAGGGGGTAGACGTCCGGGCGCGCGCGCGCACTTATCTCGCGGTGGGGGGAGAATTGTACGTCTTGGGCTTTCATCGGAACGATTGCGTTGTATAGTTACCTAGCGCACGAACGTCACTTCGCTCGCTGCAGAGTCCCCGTTTGCGAAAAGAGTGCGCTTTTCAAACACAACGAAGTAACAACTGTAACACTTGTTAGTTCGCGCTCGTCTGTACCTGTGAGTACGTTTCGTGCGTCGTTCTTGTGAGCAGCGCGTTAAGTGTCGAGCTGTGAACGTTCTTAGTTCGCTCTCGTCCTGTGTGTGTTGTTTTCGTGCGTCATGTGTGCGTGAGCAGCGCGCTGCACGTTTAGATCTGCTTGCCATTCTTCGCTTGACATTCCGATTTGTTGCTATTGCATTCATTGCTTCGCCTTGCGGCGAAACTGTGACTTTTTTGTAGCACCGTTTCTACTTACGTAAATTTAACAAACAAGTGGGATGGGAATCATGCGATACCCGCATGACGTAACTTCGCAGCTGATTCGAGTGTGTCCAGTTGCATAAGACAATAGGGAAGTTTGTTATCAACGCTTCTTGGGCGAGCCTGTCGTCTTGACAAACTCGCGCCTTCATCGCTCTCATCTGCGATGATTTATAAGGACGAGTTTCCAAAATGGTTTCTGTTGACATCAGTATATGCGCTCTCAAGGGGAACTAGAGTAACTCAAAGTGGTATCGTCTCCGCGCGTTATGGCGAGAAGAGACCCATAAGAAGTGCTGTGAGGGTCTCCTCGCTGTGACAGTCATCACAAAGAGCGCTGTCGGCAATGCCACCGCTATTCGGAAACAACTTCGTGAAAACCACTCTTAGCCATTACCGACAAAGCACAGTGGCCTCTCTTCGGAGGAGTCCAGTTGGCATTCGAAAACGAAGGAAAGAGTTGGGGTGGGGCTGCCGATTGCTTTGGCTATTTGGTGTTTTTTCATATGGGAAGCGTAACGTTCGGCGCGAGCACTCGAGTACTGACTGCGTTTATCGCGTTTGGCGAGTGATGTCGCATGCCGTATAAAAGTGCATGAGGTTCTACGTTGCGTGCGTGCTCCCCCGCCCCACCCATTTTTTTTCTCCCTTGTTTTCTCTTTACACCCTTAACTTTCAGACCCTTCCATATCTTTTCCCAGTGTGGGAAAAACAAGCGGCCACCCTCTCAGGACCTAGCGGCCACCCTCTCATAAATATAAACCTGCATGAGCTTTAAGTTCGGGAATACTCTTTAATGTAAAAATCTTACAGAAAAAAGACGCGACAGCAGCAGCAGTTGCTTCCTTGCAGTTGTTCTAAGTAACGGAAGGTAACCTTGATAGAAAATTGAACGAAAAAACAAAGCAAAAACAAATACATGCCAAACTCCAGAAATGTTGTGCGGTAAAGTTCTCCGCAGACGCTAGTCAGCGGAAGAATGAAGAATAAAAACAGATAGAACTACAGAGGCAGCAACTCATTTAAAATGCCAGTTCAGCCACGTTCCCGCGCAAGGTAAGAAGTGCTCGCCACAAATCCAATTTCCGAACAACACGCGGGGCGGAAAATCCGCCTAGCTTAGATCGCTACAGCTTACGGAGGAAGCGGTCAGGAGGGAGGACGCATACTGCTTGCTCACACAAAGATGCGGCTCGGTTCTGTTTACTAAGAAGCGCCTTGAGTACACACACCGCGCGCTCCTTATTATACAAAATGCGCCCGCAAAACTCCGGATGCCCTAGAGGAATAAAAAAATTTACAGCGACCTTGAATAGCACTGCGAGGAACGGCACGGACTTCTAAGCAGTCCGCGTTTGCTAGAGTTTTTATAATGTTTCATTCCGCATGTATTGCGCCGCGTCTGCATTTCCAACCAGTGACGTGCGTGATGCTTGTCTCACAAACACAATATTTAGTAGCGAGAATGAAGAATGAGGTAGTTCGATGGGCTCAATTATTTTCAGCTACTCACAATCTTACAGTGCAAATGACGCTACAAAGAAGCGGATGTGGAAAAGTATAGTTGTTGTCTATCAAATATAAAAATCAGGGTTCAGAAAAAACAAAGGAATAAAAGGATAACTTGGACTTGCCGCATACAGCAGCCTAGCCCACGTTTCCAGAATTTCGCGTGTGGTGCATTCATGATTAAACCACTGCGCCGGCACGCTCCCTTTCTGCAGCATCTTGATTATTTGTGCATGTGCACCAAATTAGTTGTGCAGGTGTTATCAAGGCACCGCACACGGCTGAGGCATGCGGACGTGCAATGCAATTTTAACTGCATGTAACTAGTAAGCGTTATAGAGCTGCTGCTAATTATAATCAAGGAGCACAGTCACAGAACATTCATAACAACAATATAATTGAAGGTGATCGCGAATGACTTTCAGCACAGCGCAGTGAAAAGAAATGTCGACACCTCACATCGCATGTACCACTCCCCCCTCCTCCCCCCCACACACACTCGTCCAAATGTGCCGTTCTCTGCATATTCATTTCATAACTTCGAAGGCATTCTCTATTCTTTTTACAATCTTGTCAAGAAAAGTTTCTCAATGTTCCCGCATATTAGCCGAGCTGCAGAAGCAAACAGTTTTGTGCTGACTCCGGCAGATGTAAATATTCCGGACAGATGACTCTGCACCAATGCAGCAGCATTCTAATTAAACTGCCTTCTTGCAAACAAACCTTCCGAATGCAGGCATTGCCACGTTATGGAAATCGCTGCGTCATCAGAATGCATCTAGGTTGTGCATTTTGTTGTCTGACGACCATGGTTTGATAATCTAAAACTTTTGTCACTCCCTAGATATATTTGGGCCATAGGGAGGCGTTGTATTCTAATGAGATGATGCAGAACTTCCACCCTGTACTTCATCTGCATAGTTATCACAACAAGTAACTGCAAGAATGCCAAACTCCAGTACTTAATTATCCAAACCTTCTTATTATGCAATTTTTCAGATTCGTTAAGTGATCGAAAAGTAATAAATAAAAAATAAATAACTACCAAATGAAAGCATCAGATATAAAATTTGGTGCACGCACCTTGAACAAAGGAAATGAAAATTGAGGGCTTGCTTCTTTTGAGGGACACAACGATTTTGAAAAACTTCAGGTTATACATATGCTTGATATTTCAATAACCTACCATACTTAACCCATATTTGTGTCGGCTTGCTTGGGTTACGTTATGTCTGGTTAGTGTTTAGGCACAGTGTTTTAGTAAAGCAGGAATAAGGACAGGCGACTAGGTGTGTTCTGTTTGTCAGTATGCCGTGATTCAATGGCTTCAGTTGTGGAAGATATATTTTTCACAACGTGCTTGAATAGATATTTTCGAAATAATCTAGGCAGCCCACATCTTATATTTGACACTGTCAGATCCAACGTTCATGAAAAGCATTCTCTCCCTGAGCGCACAATTTGTAGTTTTGATAAAACCAACAAAATAAATTGGAATTTTAGGTTCATTCTCCTCGTTTAACTTCATAGTCATTCTGCAGGCACAGAGAATGTGGTGACAAAAAAAAAAAGAAAAATCTTTTCGATTCTCAGGATTTGTTTTTGCTGCTGCTTGAGCTGCATTTCTGAGTGGCGGGAAAGCATATTAGGACCTCGGTCGACTACACAAACGAATTTGTTGGAAGACAACACTTACTTTTAGGAAACTGTGAGGCAGGAACATTTTTCCAATTTCTTCAAACTGAAAAAAAAAAAAAACGAATATTATGTGAAGTCCCTCTTGGGCGTCTGCGGAAGCCAGTTTCCCAGTACCCCGAGGGTTCGCGGTTTTACCGCAAAGAGAAGATAATCTGCTCTCAGAACGAAAAATTCATGTCTCATTATTTAACAATTTACCCCAGGCTGCAAAAGAATACTTCGTTTACGCTTTCGCTGTTTATTTTTTGCATTTTGTTTTGTTAAAAGTGGTTTTCGATGGCTGTGTTTCCTGCAAATTTAACGTAAAAATGAAGATGTGTATAGATCTGAGGAAGACTCAAGTAGTATGAGTATTTTTGTTTTAATCGGTGGGCCTAGGAGCGATCTATTAAGTGCGGGAAGCCTCGTTAGGGCGAAAGAAAAAAATTAAGGCACCTTCGCAATAGGTGGTGCCAAGCCTGAAGGCAGTGCGGAGCTCGGCGGCCATCTTTGTTTCTCGTTCATTTTCTCTATATTCCTTCCTATCTTTCTTTCTTTTCCTTCTCTTGCCATTTTTTCTGCTTTTTTCCTCTGTATTTTCCTTACTTGCTTCCCCATTTATTTCTATCATTTCCCTCTCTCTATTTGTTTCTCTTGCTTTCTTTTCTTTCTGGACTTTCTTCCTCTTTATTTCTCTCTTTCTCATTCTTTCTATGCTATGCTTTACTCTCTTTCCTCCTTTTTCATCTTCTTCGCATCTCTCTCCTAATCCCCACTTCCCATTCCCTCTCCCCTTGCTATACTATACTCTACAAGGCTATACTATGCTCTGACAGCATGGCTGAATAATCGAGCGGTCACAATGCTCGCCTTCAGATCGTGACAACGCGGGATCGAACTCCGCGTTGTCACGATCAATACAATATATACGCTGTTCTAATTAATTCATTTGTGTTCCATATAAAAGTATGCAACGACCAATCAAAAAAAAGTTTACAAAGAAATGTTTACAAAGTAGCACATTTATGATAACTGCCAGTTGGCCATGTTGGTAAAAGTTCATGATGAAACAAGCGCAATATGCACGAAGATAGACGGAAAGCGCTCCGTCCTGTGTCCTTTCTAAGTCTTCGTGCATATTGCGCTTGTTTCATCATGAAAGTAGCACAATGAAACAAAATAAGTGTTTTTAGAGAGATGAAAACATAACAACGAGTTGAACATTCTTTACATGGAAAGCGTTTCATATTGAACTCTTCAATTTTCACTAAGCATACTGAAGCACTATAGTGGCGCCAGTCGTAATGGAACAGTGGATTTAGGTTTGAGGCTGCAGGGTGCCTCCTAGGTAAAATTGATAACGTGCGCCTTTAATAAAAGCGCTCTTTAATGCGCCTTTTTCAGCGGATGGTTGGCGGAACAACTGCTTTTACCACGTAGGTGTACGTTCGGATCTGCTACGCTTGAATAAAGGTTGCTCACAGACGGCCGCAACTCTCAAATTGAACTTTAAGATACTTGCAATGTACCGAGTAAGCCTCCTCGGTTGCCAGAACACGTTCCGAGTTTATTGATTCGCTGCAGTAATGAAATGCCTCATCTTTCCTAAACCGCCTAACATAACACCGCAAAACAGATGCGCCACGTTATTGGATTCTCGTAGCTTCTCGTTCACTCTACATCAAGTTGAAGCGGTTTCGATTAAGTGATCGTAAGTGCGAGCAAAGTTACGTTGAGAACCGCCAAAATTTATTGATACTTGCGGTTCGTTAAGCTTAGTAACATTTATTTTTGCAGGTACCCATCGTAAAGGGAATAAATGGACCCGGATTATCCTTGATCTTTAGTGAGGGCGTCATAATCAGTGGTAACATTGTTCAACAATTTTGCGTGTAACATCAATCCCATTTTTATATGCGATAGCATGCAATAACATGGCCAGCTCTGTGTAGGGATCAACGCCACCCTGCGTTTATCTTAACCCAACCGACCAACCGGCTTATGCGTGTCTTCAATGATGCCATCATGAAGCCGCGCAAAAATGTACTCGGGAGGGGCGAAGCATGTTGGGAAGGGGGTTTCAGCTCCACTAACATGAAACGTGGGGTTGGGTGAAACATGCAGTGTGCGCCGGTGTTTTACATAGCAAAATCGCTGCTAATAGGCAGTGAGAGACAGAAGGAGTAGTAGTAGTAGTAGTAGTAGTAGTAGTAGTAGTAGTAGTAGTAGTAGTAGTAGTAGTAGTAGTGGGATGATGGTGGGGCGATCACTTATTTCTTTGTGGCGGTCCTGACGTGGCAGTCGCTAACTGAGCACTATAGGGCACGTCTCGCAGGAGCAGATTAAAGTTACTTCAATCAATCAATCAATCAATCAATCAATCAATCAATCAATCAATCAATCAATCAATCAATCAATCAATCAATCAATCAATCAATCAATCAATCAATCAATCAATCAATCAATCAATCAATCAATCAATCAATCAATCAATCAATCAATCAATCAATGCCTCTCAACAATCTATTTTGTCACCTCAAAAGCGACGCTGGCATCTGTGAAAACATGTTGGCTTTCACATTCCTTGAAGTTTCGCTCATGCGTATGTTTACAAGAAGGTAACGAGAAAAAAATTCTATTCATATAGCTAAAGCGTGAAGGCGGCCTCAAAAGAAAGATTGAGAAAAAAGAATCGATGACTGAAACAAGCGAAAGCAAATCACAGGTTGCTGCTTTCTCTTTCCTCCTGCTGTCGTCATAAGCGAAGTTCGTGTTTACCAGCAAGCAACTGTGAGATAAAAGGTACTCCTGTGTGTGCTGCCAGTGCGCGCTGATGCTGCTGGAAAAGAAAAACAAAAGATTTCGAAATGGTCCCGGCTTAGAACCTTGAGTTCAACGGCATCGGTCTTCATGGTAGCTGGCGTATCGGTTTCAGTGGACTCTTTTTTATTTTTATCGAGGTTATTTCACAAACGTATTTCACAACTGAAACAATGTGGCTGAATAGACTGAACATTCCATAGTTGCAGTAAGCGCTCTTGGGAATGTTCGAGATGAGTCAACATGGGCGAAAAAAAAAAACATTTCTTATTTCGAAAGAGCGAACTAAACGAGAAA
>JALIZH010022854.1:0-18957 GCA_030522465.1 Rhipicephalus appendiculatus
AAAGTGTGTGCGGCTTATATTGTGCGACTTAAGCTTGCCTATTTAATAATGGTTCTGAAAAATTTTTTCATAAACGAGCGGCCAGATTCGTGCTATCACGTATCTGAGTCTCCGCTATTGTTGTTTGCTTTCCTATTTTCTTTTTTTTCATTCTTTCGTCTTATCTTCATTAACGCTATTCCCTCATCCGAAGCAGTATGCAGGCGTTGTGCCCCTCGTGGCAGCTGTCAGCCTGGCCTCTCCCTATTTCCTATGTGTCCTTGTAGGTTCATGTATACTAATCAAATGATGATAATAAGAATTTATAGGAATGAATCAAGCTGATATGGAAGAAGCAGTGCAATTGAAATGAAGATCAATTCACTCACACATAATAGGCGCAATCACAGTACGTGCATGCACGTACTGTAAACACGTATACACGTGCTATCTTGAAAGAGAGTATATACTCTCCTGAACATTATTCTCTTTAACGGTGCTGCTGAAGAGAGTATACTCTCTTCAGCAGTTGAAAAAAACATACTCTCTTCAACTGCACCGTTTCTTCCGTGCCGTGGCACATCCACCAACAAGACGGTTTCTATTAAGGGGTTGAATTACAAGTTGGGAGGTCAGTGTTTGGTTCATTTGGTTTGCTCATCGCCTAGTGGTTATGGTGCTCGACTACGGACCCGCAGGTCACGGGATCGAACCCTGGCCGCGGCGGACACATTTTCGATGGAGGCGAAAATGCTTGAAAGCACGTTTATTTAGATTTAAGTGTACGTTAAAGAACCCCAGGTGGTCGAAATTTCCGGGAGCCCACCACAACTGCGTCTCTCTCATAATCATATGGTGGTTTTGAGACGTTAAATCCCGACAATTATTATTGTTAGTTTACTCATCGAACTCCACATTCCTTTGAAGAGGTGGATGCGTAATGTTGTGAACTACCGCGGTCTTCATAACAGTTATAACGTAAAGGAAAAGCCGAATACAAGCGCAGCTCTTCTTTTAAAAATTGCGGTACCTTCAAGCCCGCTAATTTGCTTTAATGTACAGACGTGTCCACTGTTAAAGGGGAAACCTTGCACGCAGGGCATGTCCAGATTTCGTTCTCTTGCAAAATCACATTGGCATAGGTTCGCATGAGACTGCTCATGGCAGGCCCGTACCAGTTTTTTTTTTCGGCAAGGCCCACTTGCTGAAGGGCATGACTATTTTAGAAAAACACCTATTTTTATTATTTAGTTTCGGCAAAACCGCCCCCTCCATCAGAATTTCGGGGGAGGCGGGGTAGGGTGGGCCCCTAGCCCCCCCCCCCCGAGTACGGGCCTGACTCATGGTGGACACTTCCGACTCCTTTTCGACAGACTGACGTGGTTCACGACCAATAGACAGTTATAGGCACCGGGCGCGGGGACTGGTGGCGCCTCTTTCGGTGGCGACGGGGAACTAATGGAATGGGAGTGCCGAAAAGGGCGCAGGCGCTTGCTGCGGGAGCGCGGGGCTGGACGTTCGTTTCTCTTCATTATTGCTCTCGTCGCTTGTGTCGTGCGCTGCCGAGATCTACGTGTGCGCGAAGACTAGAAGATTACAATATCTTAAGGGGTCGGCGAAGGATCGAAAATCAATGGAAAACATAACAGGAACGGGGGCGTGCAAAACTACAACTGAGGAACAAGTGCAATCGGCGAAGCATCCAGTAAAGACGAGAAGGGAATGGGGAGACGTACGCTCTATTTTTTTTAATGTTAGGGGGACAATGTTAACGTATAGACAGAGTAACAAAGTATTAGGAAAAATTCAGCGGATCCCACGTATTGTGGGAACTGATTTTATGCGAATCAGCGAGTCTATGCTGCATTTTTTTTTTAGCTTTAAGTCACGCGTAACGAGGTGGATCGACGTGTTTTTTGTAGATGGAGTTGTGTGCACATAGTGTGCTTAATAAGCATGCGACTACACTGACGCTTAAAGGCTAACTTGTGGCCTGACATAATGTTAGCGCTCATGTTAGAGAACAGACGTCAGTGTTATTGAAACGAAGCGCACGCTACGTTGCGATTCACATTTCGTGCCGATGCTGTGAATATCATACGCGTAGCGTTGATCAGAAGTATTGCTCCGGGTCGAGCAACGCTTGAATATGGCTTGCAGATTCATAGGAGCACATATGTAATGTTTATCTGACGGTTATAAAAGCGGAGCCAACATTGAAATCAAAGGGGTACATAGTAGCACAAACTTATAAAATAAAGACACGAGAAAACAAGTACGAGGGAGCGTCCGACCTTTCTGCTCCCTCCTACTTCTTTTCTCGTGTCTATTTTCCAAGTTTGCGCTACCATGTATTCCTTTGATGTTAACCAACTCGCCCAACAAGAAGTCTAAATAAACCCAAGATTGGCGTAAAGCCGACGTAACGTCTGTTTCATATGAGTACATGAGTAATGTTTATTACCTTGTCATGAAATTAGATAGCCAGCACTGCAACCACAATTGACGTTGGTTGCACCGACGTTTTCTTGCGCATAGGATCTTTTCAAAAGTAATTTCAAGTCATGGCTTGGCTCTGTGGTAGAATATTTGATATCCGCTCAGAGTACCTGGTTTCGACTCCTGCTGGGATCCGGATTTCTATTCTTTGCATACGTCGGGTTCTCGTGGCTGATGCCGGATTTTTTGGACATGCACCCGCTTAAATTACCAATGTCTGTTCTCGCCGTTCCTGGGTCGATCCACTGTGAATCACCTGTGCCTCATACCAGCATCCCGCGGCCCGTGGTATACGCCCGGTATGTGCCGCACGTGACTGGAAAGATTTTCGCGCTACTCATACCACCATATCACAACCAGACAGCCATGTTCGTCTTATTTTCGTACCCACCTATGCCAATTTTGGTTAATGTCAACTTAAGGAGGCGACCACGAGAGCGCCCAGACGTAGGCGGCTAGACAGAGAAATAGAGGCATTTATAGATAGAGATAAGAAATGCTTTGCGTTTAAAATAGAAAATAGGAATGGGGATACCTATCTAGCTCCACATCGTAGCTTATCGCATTGAACTTCGTCTGCGGGGTGCACTTGCAAAGCAGTTTGCAGTCGTTGTCGCTTTTATATTCCTTGATGTCAAGCACGTGGCCAGCTTCGTGGAAGCGGTGACCCTTCTCTAGAGCAAACGCATGAAAACGCGTACGCCGGCTGGTCAAGCCTTGAAAGCCGCAGCGCAATGTAACTGGCATCGCCATTAGTGCACGTGCGCTGTCAGTACTCGCCTTCCCGCCAGGAGCCCAACAGTGAGGAGCAGCGAGTTTGGCAGTTAAAATACAAAGATGTTTATTTTACAACACTTTCGCCAACCGGGCCGGTCTCATTTGCAGTCCCGAAAGGGGAGGAGGCATCGTGCCTCTGGTCTGCCTCCAAACGAAAGCAAACGCATAAAAGCACAGCACCACGCAAAGAAACCTAGTCGATTGACGTTCCGACGGTGCTCCTGGGTGTGAAGACATGAAAAGAACATGTGTCATCCTTTCTTGATGACTTGGCAACCACTGAATGCTGCCACGACCACAAACGACTGCGGGGGAGTCTCCCTGGAGCCCGACGAGTGGCCCCGTTATCTGAACACATGTCCGACAGTCGAACGCTTCGTGCTTTGTTCAAGAAACACTGTTGCTGCCGCTTCTCTTTGCCTTGGGCGACAAACGAAACAGCTTACAGCTTGCGATTGTCTAAAAAGAAACGCTGCCGCTACTACTTGAATACGTTGCCGAAAGTAGCAGAGCCTTCTCCGCGTCGTCTGCTTCACATGCCAGTGCTTTCGCTGCCGCCGCTAGGGGCGCTTTTCGGGAGGGGCGCCGCTGGCGCCGTACGACGGCCGCCCGGTGCCTATAGTATAGCGTTAGCGTGATAGCGGGAGTCAAGGGAATAGCGTTACCGTGAGCGTTTACGTACCCAAGCTGGCACGGTGGCGTCATCTAGCGGAGGGTGAATGCATTAAAAAGAGTGAAAAAGAAAAAAAAACTGAGAATTCTCGCCTGTATCCCCGCGCGCAGCAATATTAATACTTTTATTTAGTAATAATAAAAGTAAATAAGTATGAATCACGCACCAAAAGCGCGAATTTTTATGTTGCGGATTTGTTTACACCGATCTTCTAGTTAATCCTAGGGACGTTCGAAATAGGAAGCGATCACAAAAACTAGGCTAAGTTATCCGTAATACTCGGTCGTCGAAGCTACCTGAAGGCAAGCGAAGCCATTTTGCACAGTCGTTAGCTACTAAAGAAGTGGATCCGTCCCCACCAATGCTAAATTCAGTTCGAAGCGGGCGTCCAAAACCGCCGCCATGTTTTACGTACACTACGTAGACCACGAAAACACGGTAACGCTAAATCTGAAAATAGCGTGCGTGCGGTACACGCTACGGGTCTTTTTTAGCGTACAGCGCATGCGCACTTCGATCCCGCTATTCCGCTAAGCCCGCTATCCCGCTAAGCCCGCTATACTATAACTGTCTAATGTCTCCACATCCACGTGCAGTAAGGGGGGCCAGCGATACGAAAGGCGGACACTCGATTGTTCCCTTTAACAATGAACCTTACTGTACTTCGATGCAGCTGGGAACGGTCGTTGACAACGAAAAAGCCCTCGTTTTTTCTTTTTTTGAGACACCGTATCGCCGTCCGGCTTCCCGTCGAATATTTTTTTTTAAATCCTCATCGGACGCGATCGCGATATAGCGCTCGTCACGTTCGCGGTCAGGAGCTCCGTATCCCGCATCGCACCGCACGTTCGATAGGCGTGGCTGTAGACTCTTGAAACAACGTGCTACTTGAAGAAAGGACTCAGTGGCCGTGTGTGCCGCAGGTTGCCCGGCTGATTGCGTTCCACTTCCTTTCCCTTTCGGCCGGCGGCACGCCACCAGCGCTTTCAACGCGCTCTCGTTTGGAGCACGAGTAACCGAATCTAGCACAAATTATCACCTTGCGTAACATGTCCGCACGTTGCCGCGCAGTTCTCGCGACAGAGTTATACAGCGTTGAAAGAAGAGTAAATGAGCTGAGTGCCGATAATGTAACCGGGGTCTAACTTGAAGTTAAGATTTTTTTATTGTTTTATTGCGTTAACTTGTTGAAGTTCAGCGCTTACGTCTTTATCTTTATGTGTCCGTTTCGTGCTTGTTCTCGATGCGCGCTGCCATAAGCTACATTTTTAATGTTAGCCGGCTATCACAATTTAAAATATAATGCAGTAAGATATTCATGCAAAACGCCATATCTACAATCGCGTACGAATTCTACACGAATTTCGGTCAGACCATTCCGAATTTCGTCAATATTAAGGCATAAACAGTGACATTGCGGCCTAAAAGCGCGGCAAAAGCGTGCATTTCCAAGTTGTCCGCTCGCGATTGGATAAAATAAAAAAAAAGCAAAATAAAAAACAAAGCACCCCGGCACAGAAGGTCTATACTGTAACCAATACACCATCGCCATCGACAAATGTAACCAGAGTTATTCACCTGAAGTTAAGGTTTTCATTGTTACAGTATCTATTTACGATCCTTTTAGCATGCGTATGTGCGTGCGTGCGTGTTTGTTTGTTTGTTTGTTTGTGTGTGTGTGTGTGCGTGTGTGTGTGTGTGTGTGTGTGTGTGTGTGTGTGTGTGTGTGTGTGTGTGTGCGTACGTGCGTGCGTGCGTGCGCGCGCGCGAGAGAGAGTGTTCGTTAGTTCGTTCGTTCACGTTTTCGTGCGTGCGTGCGTGCGTGTGAACTTTTTCTTTCATTCAGCCGCAACTGCTCCGTATTACATTACCCCAGAGTTCTGCAGTCCTCTCCGGTGCAATACTTGCGTGGCACCGCAGGATTTCTTATCCCTTTTACGCGCGGTAACACCCCTTTGATGTTCACTCGAGTTATCCCAAGAGGACAGTGTTACTGCTGTCTGCTGCACGTCCCCCTGGTTTCCCTCCAAACGGAGTCCTTATTGCGCATGCTCTCTTCTCCACTTCTCGGTCTAAGATTGCACCGCGCCCCGACCGGTCCCCGGCCAATTGCGGTCGTAAAAATGGGAGAGCTTTCTCTTTGCCCCCCTACGTTAACGATCGTAGGACTTTAGTGCTTTTTCGTTTTGTCATGGACTTTTTTTTTCCTCTCTAAGAACCACGTACGACAGTGCAAACATTAGTCCAGAGCAAGGTGGTTCTGTTTTATAGCCTGTTTTACTTCATCCTTTCTCGCGCTAGCACGAAACCTATAGGTGATGATGACGATGATGATAACACGTTGCTTAAGAAATCATGAAGATGGGAATTGAGACGGAACCGAGCTATGAGTGGAGATACGCTCGTGTAGCTGCCTCGCACAAGGTATCTGTGAATGCATCTGTCGCACAGATACCTCGGCAAGGGCAGGATGAAGCGAAAGAAATGGTGGAAGAAGGGAAATAAAAGAACGACTGACTGATAGTATCCCCCGTCGCCGTCACCTCAGCCGTAGTTCTGTGCGAGTCCTAAATTTACAGGGCATGATCACTGATACGAGCATAAGGCGAAAAGCCCATGAATGCATCGTAGCGTAGTTTGCATACAACTACCAAGCATCAGGAAGGAATAGATCTTTGTTCTAAAGTATTTATCTCTTCGGTCATGCATGCCTTCGTCGCTCGGTCAATGGCGGTAGAGGACGTGCAGACTCCCGTTAGAAGCACGCGTTCTTTTCAAGTCTATCGCCCGCCTTCTTTTCTTTAATTCCCCTATTCCCTTCGCGTTGGCGCTTAGCCGTGCTCCCTGATTTATATGTACATATATGAAAATCAGGGACGTTGCCATAAATTTTGTTGGGGGGGGGGGGGGGGGGGGAGGGGGGAAGGGGTGTCTCAACCACCCTTCATGTATGTTCGTGCGTGTGTTTGTATGTGCACGTCTGTATATACAGATGTGAAATATATTTCGGGGGGGGGGGGGAGGGTGGAGGGGGGGACGAGCCAGAGCACCCCCCTCCCCCCTCCCCGCTGCCTGCGCCAGTGATCTAAACCATCTGAATATTTCAACGACTATATCTGAATATACCTGAACCATCTGAATGCGATGTGCCAGATACGCGAAACATATGTAAAATGATAACAATTTCTATGAAGGCCTTGTTGAAATACTTTGTAACGGTGGAATAAAAGCCGCGTCTAAAAAAAAAAAAGCATCTAAAGGGCACATGAAGAATCGTGTAGGAAGATTCCGAATTTGCTAAAACTTAACGCTAAACACGTGTTTTCGATGTTTGTGGTATGTGCCTTGCGCGGAGCCTTTACAGAGGCTGGCGAATGCTAGAATGAAGCAAGACGCCGTGCCGATGCCGCCTGACAAAGTTCCAGGGAAGGCGACAACCATAAAGTTTTCCTCCACGCTTGAGCATCGCTCAAACACAGCCCAATGGAATTCGGCGTGTGGTTATTTTTACGCATGTTTTTACGACATCGCTCTACCCTCTTCCTCCAAGCATAAGTCTTCAACTGTATCACCGAGCAACAAATTTTGCCAAAAAACCAATCTTTTGGGGTTTGATCCTCCGTTTCTAGCGACAACAAGCTGAAAGTAGCATGAGGAACGCAGAATTTGCAGCCAGTGCAATCGCTCCAACGTTAAAGAACTTTTCTGGACGCTATATGTCTCTCCTAACAGTGCAGAGAAACTTGACAAACGATGAAGGTCACACAGGACAGGATATGAGGCTTGTAGAAAGATGTCTGTTAACCATATCACCTACTGACGTCAACAAGAGAAGCAAACAGAGCCAACCACAGTTCCAATCATCGACCATCTTATTTCCAAATTCGGTGTGGGAGCTGTGTACCTAGCAATGCCTCAGCGTGTTCCTTCAGGTACAGGGACAGCTTACTGCTCTCCCACAGTTGAGTACAAGCTTAAACCTCGTGTGGTAGACACATTCGCGGATCTAGAATACCCGGGGAGAAGTCTCTATTAATGTATTGGCAACCTTTATTCAGGCGAAAGCCTTAGATGCCTCATCGAACGAGAAAATGGACCGTTGGTGCCAGTACGAGGGTTGCAAAAAGTCACCATCATCACGCGATGACGTCATCATAACGTCACAGATTCTCAGACTTTATGATGTCATCACATCATCTTTTGGTCAAAGGTGGGCAGATCCTGGAGGCAGCGCAAAACCATGCGAAGTGCAGAAAACTCGCAATGCGTACGGCAGTACGAGCGTTGAGGCAGCGGAAAACCATGGTAGGTGCAGAAAGCTTTCGCATACTCTTAATCAGATCCTTGGTTAAATGCTGGCTATATCTAGGACACCAGACAAGAAATGTCCGGTTTCCTGGCTATATCTAGCACTTTAAGCGGGACCTGATTAAGAGTGATGGGGTAGTGGGCAGGATCAATACATTGGCTGAGAAGAAAAAGAAGAAGACTCGAAGGCGAAAGCCGTCTTCTTCTTTGCATTCTGCATACATTTGCCTAAGACGACTGGAAGGCTTTCGCCTTCGAGTTGTCTTAGGCGATTGCATCTGGGACGCTGTGAGTCTTTTTTCGCGACAATGACTTCAAACCTCCTGTCGCATTCACGGCGTCATCGCGGCCTTTGTGTGGTCATACCACATACAGTGCATGCCCACATCTTCTGAGAAGGGACATTGAGCGCATTCATCTTTCTTGAGTGAAGATGGTATCCTTAATATAAACGGCGTTTGTCACTACCTTGACAAAGGAATCGATTGACATCAGTGGACAACAGCTGCCTCTTTGATTCCAACGCCTTGGACCTTTGCTTTAACACGTTATCACTTGCCGTACAGAAAATGATCTACGTGTTTGTTAGTGTCACTGAAGAGTTTTAGCCTTTTGGATGAAACTTGAATGTTTGGAAAAGTGGGTGCAATTGCATTGGTCAGCCACTGGTAATGTTCCTGCTTGACACAGTTATCTTTCATTTTCCAAGGAGCCTAGCATATATGTAATAACAGAGGATGGACTGTTAACCGTGTCCGATTTACCCCTAGTTGCGGCACGTTTTCAAAGGCAAAGTACACACAAATGATGGCTTCGCCTCTACTGGTAGACTCTGCGCATATTTTAAATGCATAACACTTTAGGAGTCCAGCTTGACGTCCATATACGGTCGTCTCATGTCGCGTGGCCACGCATTGGTCCATACAGTCAATACAGGTCTAAAATAAGGCTGACAATGCTAAAAACCAGTGCCGAATAAACTAAGAGTGTGTAAAATGATATAAACTACAGAAATTGCCAAGGATAAATCGCAATAATTTACGCAAAATCGCGAACAACTCTTCTGAATCATCTGGTTGAAACCCGCGCCGCGCAAGAGAGGGCGCCACTGCCACTGCAAGCGCGCGATTGCAAAGGGAATCGCTGGGTTGCCCGTGCTATGCACTTTGTCAGGTTTCACGGCAGTGGAGCTGCATTAAGCGCAGGATATAGAACTACACGAGGACCTACACAGGAACGACATCAGCGCAGGATTTAGCGCGGGATTTAGAACTACAACATGACCTATACAAGAACGACATTAGCGCATGATTTTAAAACCTCCTTGCTCTGTACTTGGACGAATTGGACGCAAGATATTGTAAAGAACTTTGGAATTAGGCACATAGTGTTTTGTGCATGCGGTCTTGGGTTATCGCGAATACGCAAGCCACGCTTTTTTGGTTAGCGTTCCGGCCCCTGTTTTTTTTAATTGCGTGCGTAACCAAGAAACTCGAGGCGTGAGCACCCAATTACAAAGCTCCCTAATGAGCGTTTAGGAACTGGTACGACACTCATTGGATTCGAAATAATCGTTATGAATAATGAGTACCAGGCGATACTGCTTGTTTTCCAGCAGTACAAATGATTTTAAACGCTGTATTTATAGACGCTAATATCCGCCCCGATAGGGTGGGAAACTTTAGGGAAATACTATCACGCCTGGCACTGCTGCGTGATGCAGTGGCGTTGTATTGGCACAGAATGAGCCATGTATCGGCTTTGAACAAGGTTGTCAGAATCGGTGATGTATCATTGAATAAGCGATGCCACGCCCTTATTGACCTCTCCAACGAAGGCGTGCGTGTTAATGTGAACTTACTCGATCTATTATATCTCAGATGAGTACGTCTGCTTTCGTGCCGAATCGGAAGATGACCGGCATCAACGGAGATAAGACAAAACACGGTTTTCTCATGCCTTCGCTCGAGGCGTGGCCGACAAGATGGCCGACTGTCATCTTGAACCTCAAGCCGGGTACAAAGCTATAGTACTTGCCTGAACGTTGCCGGAGTGTTGGCTTTATTGGTCGCACGGGGCAGAGTACTTTTCAACATTAAGCGTCGCTGCACGAGCCACGTACCTCAACGCGGCGTTTACCACCACTTATGACGATGAAGACCATACTTGTGTGCGTAGATGCGGCAGTACTGCAAGACCAGTGAGCACCGAAGACACCTATGACATTCTCGTGAATTGAGCCGACGCCAAAGTATGCGGAGACGCTGCGTCTGGGCAGAAGGGGTCGCCCACAACGGCTGCGACTGTGTACATTGGAACGCAGGTGGTGTCTCCGAGGCCGATGATATTGACACGAGCTGCGTCTCTGCCGAGCAAAACGCAAAGAAGGGAAAGTAGGGTGCCTCGATGCGCACTTGCGCTTGGGATATAGGAGGCGCTGCTTCAGGGTAATATACCCCACCATGGCCGAACAATATGGGAGACTCGACGCGCGTGCTTAAGTTGGTGCGTGCTTCGCGTACGTACGCGTCACCCCACTAATCCGGCTGTGACACGTCGTACAGGAAAGAAAGCTATATTGCTTAGCTGTCGTGATGTATCCTGTGACAGTATGCAGGATGTCCGCCCTAGCCGATGTCGTACTATAAGCGCCTCACCCTCGTTAGTAACCAAACAAGAAATTTACGATCCTGAAAATACAACATCGCTAATGGTTGTCAGCTGTTCTGTGACGGAATGCTGCCCTCCCATAACGAAGTACAAATGGTACTCAAATCGTTCACCTTTTATTCTAAACGAAGACAAAACGCGGCTTCCTCATTCCATCGCACGACGTCTGTGCGTTTTCACGCACTGCTATTTTCCGTACTTTTGTTCTTGCTTTCTTTCGCGATCCTTGTCGAGGGCGCATTAGCTGAACGACCAAGTGGAAGTCTTCCATGTAAGCCACTCTAATGGCGGAAAGCTTGAAGTCTAGACATGAAATGTGACTTCAGGATAACAAGCAGAAGGACGTCAATGCCGTCAGTCCGAGCTTACCATGTTATACGTCAAAATTTTTTTTGTTTCGTATATAATCCCAGCAGTTGTGTGTGCCTTATTGCGGTGGCTCCCTGTCCCATTACCCCGAAAAGATACATCGCAGATCGTGAGGACTCAAATTGATGTCTCGAACCCCACTCGCACAGGAGGCTCCGATTTTTCAGGTTTTTCTCGACGTCTTTGCTGCCTGTGGCTTTCGTGACACTGCATGCTCCTGTACGGAAACTCAGCTCAGCTATAACCGCGTTTGAAGTTACTATTTGAAGTCTCGGCTTCTTACGGACAAGACAAGAGAGATTACCGTCCGTACAGTACTCACGGATTGAAACGCTTCATTTTTTTAAAATCACGACTGCAATAAGTAATTACTCGTGGTAACCGCTTCATGTCGCTGCAAATGTTGGGTCCGATGTAAGTGTGCGAGTGAAAATTACGCCGACATGGCACGAACTGTAAACGCTGGAAACGAAAGTACGTGTATTATTAGCCCCTAAGATTTTGCGTTTCAATCCGTGAGTACTGTTCATCAAATTCTCGATATACTGCACGTTAACACAACGCATCGCAAACCGCAGTAGCCAAATAACGTCAGGAGCACGGATGCTGAGATCACCGCTAATTGGTCGGGTACATAATGTGTTACAAGGAGCTTTCTTATAACGAAATAGCGAACGGCGAACAAACTTCGGGTCTTCTAGTATTTGAAACAATCAAGCAATCCTGTATTATTATTATTCTGTTTCTTTTAACTCTTTTATAGTCCGTTATTTGTTCATTTAACCTTTATTTACCTCAAGTGTACCGCCCCTTTCTTACTGAAATACAAATAGACGCAAACCTACGAGGAAGAAAATTAGAGAGAACAGAAAGGGCGTCTCTCTCATTTTCTTCCTCGTAGGTTTGCGTCTATTTGTATTTCAGTAAGCATGTACCAACTAGCCCAACAAAAAGTTTTATTAAGCGCCCCTTTCTTGTTGACCATTCGCCCTAGGGAACTATGTGCCGTAAAATGAAAGTCACTATCACCGTCATCACCAGTTGGAACTAGTTTGTTACTTGAGAGGGTAATTCTTTGACAAAGTTGGGGGTTCGTTTGGGAAAGTTGGTGGTTCGGCTTACAGCGCTAAAAAAAACACACACAAAAGAAACACGGGAAAAGGTAGAATGAAGACGACAGACAAAGCGCTGACTTAGTTTGTCACGTCGTGTTGTTTGCTTCATCTCATGGTCTTCAGCACCCCCCCCCCCCCCCATCTTCCCTTCACTCTCGCCTTCTTACGGAGAGACCCCCCGCTCATCAGTTCAGAAGCAGCGTTGGCTGATCCTGCAAGTACATAAAGTGTTATGAGCGAATGATTCCGTGAGATATAAGAGCACCACCCTACAAGGAAGGTCTTTGCTCCTCTTACAAATAAAGTTCTGATTCTCTCTCGCTCTCAGACACGTAAACGGAATTTGTGTCCGCTTTTACAGGGCTCTAAATTAAAGGAAAAGTTTCTGCGCCGTTGTTTGCGACGTTTGCGGAGCTCTAAAGGTACCGGGGAAGTCGCTAAGACGTGTTTTGACAACTGTCTCGTTCCTGTCGCAACTGTCGACTCTCAGGGCTCTTAAAAACTGCTACTGTCTGAGGTGACTTCTTGCGGCCTGTTTTCTCGAACGGCCACGGAAGATGAAAAAGGAAGTTATTATTAAAAAATATCTCCCATGAATTCCTTGTGAAGACAAAAGCTCCCAACAAGGACTGGGATTCCGGCAAAGATAAGAAAACTTGATTCCCTCTACGTTCGACACTTCTTGTATTTGAGAAATCATTTCAACTTACGACGTGCGCTTTGCTTCAATTTCAGCTGAAGACTGTAGTTGTGTACATCCGCTCAGCGCCCATTATGCTTAAAGTGCACTACAGGAACCCTAATAGCTCATACACCGGTTGTTCGTCTCGCAACAGCGGAGCTGTGCAAGGTCGAGATCCTTGCGGAGCGTAACGCAGCTCCTAGCGGGTATGTTCCACAGAAATGCGGCATAATCTCCTCCGGTACACTTTTAATGAAGACGCTGTATATAGCTGGTCTAGCGGTTATGTGTCACAGAAATTGGACAAACCCCACTACTCACATACGGTGCACTAGAAATGAAAAAAATTACACCATCTCCCGCTAAAGGGAACCATGTGTAGATGTGAAGCAGCGGGCGCTAACGCTTACATTGGCGGTGGCGTTGACGCTGGTGCTCATCGCAGCGTTGCGCAGGACAGAAAACTGGGGAGGTGTAAAGCACGCAGTGATGGAGCGGTGCTTCCTACTGGAACATGCCAATCGCTGCTAATGGGCATTGAGAGACAGAAGACTCCGACTGGACACAGAGACCCGCAGTCCGCTTTTAGTTAACGCGCACGCTGCGAATTTTTATTGTTCAACAACGCACAGGAGAAATCTCCCACCGGCACCACCTTGGAGGTCAAGATTCATTGCCATATATACGGGGTGGCCAGTGAACGGTTGTGCAGCGCGAGCAGTCGGTTTTTTCAACCAAGAAAGTCGCTAGCAGACGCTGCCTGCGTCGGCGTCGCGAGGCGAGAGAGAGGGGGAGCGTAGGAGAGGAGAGAGAGGGGGGGACGCGCATGCGCAATGGGAGTGTGGACGCCGCGGGCAGGGATGCCTAGAGGAGAGAGGGGGGAGCGTAGGAGAGGAGAGAGAGAGGGGGGGGATGCGCATGCGCAGTGGGAGTATGGACGCCGCGGGCAGGGATGCCTAGACGAGGGAGGGGGGAACGTAGGAGGGGAGGCGCATGCGCAGTGAGGGTGTGGTTGCCGCGGGAAGGGATGCCTAGAGGAGAGAGAGGGGGAGAGGAGGTTTTTTATTTTTTATTTTTGAAAGGTTTGCGCATGCTCAGTAAGGGTGGTCACGCCGGCACACCACCACCAGATTAAGCTTCGCCATAAGATGCTTCACATCTAAAAACGCCAGGTCTGCGCGGAACGCGCAACACAGTCACAGCGAAAGCTGGAAGAGCTGCCTTTCTAGAACCTTTTTTCAACACCCTTGGGACAACTACCACAAGCACACTTGCAATGTACCCACTACGCCATAAATCATCATAATTTTTTGTGTAGTGGGGGAAGCGTATACTATGCCATTATTCGTCATTCTTCGGAAAAGAGCGGTAGCCCATAGGTCGGCACTTTAAGGGAGTACTCACTCAAACTCACTCACCACAATTTTTTTCAGCCTTCGCACTCACTCACGTTCACACTCACGTCCACTCACACTCATGAGTACTCACTCACGTTCACACTCACCTCCACTCACACTCATGAGTTCTCACTCACGTTCACACTCACGTCCACTCACACGCATGAGTACTCACTCATACTCAACTCACCACGTTCAAATGAGTGTGAGTGAGTGTGAGTTGAGTGCACTCATGAGTGAGTGTGCCGAGCTCCATAGGTCGGCACTTTAAGGGAGTACTCACTCAAACTCACTCACCACAATTTTTTCAGCCTTCGCACTCACTCACGTTCACACTCACGTCCACTCACACTGATGAGTACTCACTCACGACCACTCACACTTATGAGTTCTCACTCACGTTCACGCTCACGTCCACTCACACGCATGAGTACTCACTCGTACTCAACTCACCACGTTCAAATGAGTGTGAGTGAGTGTGAGTTGAGTGCACTCATGAGTGAGTTTGCCGAGCTATGCCCGCTACACACTTGTAACGCATTATGTGCACTTTGTTGATGCTGTGGCTGACGACTATGAAGAATTATGCCTCAGGCTTTTTTAATGGGTTGGAGCATTGAACGACCCACTAGTTACGCAATTCGCATTGTGTGACGCCTGGTTGTTACTTTACTGTTCTAAAACGCGTTATCACACATGTTGACGTGATTTCTTACCCGACATGAAGCCTGCATTGGGTCAGTTTGCTACGCAGTTTCGAGCACCGGCGTAGCTCAGTCAAGCGGGATCCGGTTTTTACCTGTTCATGAAGATGGTGGAGTGCTTTCCGATGCTGTTATGTTGCTCGGCTTCCACAGTATTTGGAAAAAGTACATGGCAGTTCGTTATGCCGATATCAATACAATGCCTATTCGTGAATACTTCCGCCAAATGATCTCGAACTTTGTTGAAGATTGTAAAATTAGGGACACAGTACCAGAGTGGCTCGGGAAACTTGAGCCACTTATATGTATGAAGGAATTATAATGGCTATGTAAACTACTCTGCTTCTTACCTCTGTCGCCGCTGTTTATGCACTGTATGTAATATTACTGTATGATGTGCAAGTGAAAGTAATAAAGAAAGAAAAACCGGCGTAGCTCAGTGGTATAGTGCTGGGCTGCCACGCAGAGGGCCCGGGTTTGATTCCCGTTTTGTCCTAGGTGTTTTTTATTTAGTTAGTTTTTTTTTTTTCTTATTTGGTGCGATACTGGTTACGGACACCGGCGGCGGCGGCGGACAACTACGGCGCAAAAACGACCCTTGTTGTGATATCATAACAGCTTTCGCTGTAAAAAGTTGTCTGTAACAAGCCTAGCGGGTATGTGCCAAGCAGCTCCTATAGCACTAGATTCGCGGACCGTTCCACCGTCCTCTCATTTCATACATGAAGCAAATGTGCATGCGTTTTCTCGGTTCCGCGAATTATTATGCCTAAGGGCACGCTTTCAAGATAGAAAAACATGGCTGATCCGATCCGTCATATAGAAACTGGTATAACACGAAAGTGAAACGTGTCTTCACAGAAGTACTTGACTGTTTATTGTGCATTGATATAGAGCTTTAAGTCTATCGGTGTTAGGCAGCTATAGTGCCGTTTGGCGTGGATGCAACCACGTTGACGCGGAACATCTCCATCCCGACGACTAACCACCATGATCATGATATAACCGTAAAAATATATATAACCGTTGATATAACCGTTGTGGTAGATGAGCTTGTTAACTTATACCTGGACACAGAATATCGTGAATATCGTGCAAAGATGGCATCAACAAGCGCATAAGAAACACTGGTATTCGATGGGAACTCCTTCAAGGCGTCTTTAATTAAGGAGAGAAACGGCAAGGGGTGCGCTCCCGAATAATAGGGTAACTTACGCCTGTACTCATGCATACCAAACTACGCTTCAATACAGGAGGCAGAGGTTCGTAGCTTGAGGCGTGAACGCGCGAAAGAGTTTCACTTCCTGCTGTCCTCTGTCTCGCTCCACCAAGGCACGACATTCGCACCTCGACATCGTTGTCTTTCTGCGGCGCTTATTGTAGCAGTTTTATTAGTCAGTGTTTTTGCACTTGAAGCAGTAGGCGGTTGAGAAACACCGTTGGTGCGTGTGGAAGCTGCGCTACTCAGACCACGAGCCGTCACACGCTAACACGAAGTGAAAGGCAAAGAACGTAGCTGGGTCGAGGGTGAATCCATGATGCTAGCGCGGCCAGCGTTCCTCGCTGGCATCGAGACGCCCTAACTGCGTCGTAACCAAATCACTGCCTATCGGCGCTCGTTAGTGTCATGACGCAGTACTTCACTTCACCGCTCTTAGGGCGGCAGCACCACCCGGCTCCGCCTAGCCACGTCAACCAAAAGCACCTTGCGAGAGATAATGCGTGAGCTTTAAGGCGCGTTTGTGAAGCCTCGTGCATGTGCGTCGGTAGTGTAGTGGGTAGAGCTTCAGGCACCTCATCACGGACCGAGAGGTCGTGCGTTCGATTCCCGACGTCGGAACATTTTCTTCTAGTTTTTTTTGTTGTCATCCGTTAGAGTGCATTTTACCAACGTCATATCCGTGACGGAAATACGTCAGTGTAGTCTTGGTGGAGCCCGGCATGAAACACTTTTGTGTCAGAAAATTCCAGTGGGGCTTGCACCACTGGAATTGTGCAAGCCCCACTACTCACGTCCGGTCCACTAAACGTTATGAATTTCAAGTTTGAAGCAGCTACACTGATTTAACTTCGCGTAGACTAGTTAAACAGTGCAGCTGGTGGGAAAAACTGCAGAGCTATGTCAAGCAATGAAATAGCAATATGATGCCAGCACCCTCCACTGTTCAATCAGTCTTCGCGACGTTAAGACAGGGAAGCTGCTTCAATTTTTGAAAGTGTCGCCTGAACAAACTTGATCCTTATTTAAATCTTCAACTTCTCTAACAATTTTATAGCGCCACTGCAACGTTGATAGGCCTCCTCTGGATGGCGGTCGCATTGGCGAAGGCGTGTTCGCTCCGCGTCGATATGGCGGACGCACCTACGTGCGACTCCTGCGGGATTTAAGGACATGTCTTGCGCTTTTTAGATGTGAAGCATTTTATGGCGAAGCTTAATCCGGTGGTGGTGGTGGTGTGCCGGCGTGACCACCCTTACTGCGCATGCGCAAACCTTTCAGAAAAAAAAATAAAAAGAAAAAACCTCCTCTCCCCCTCTCTCTCCTCTAGGCATCCCTCCCCCGCGGCAACCACACCCTCACTGCGCATGCGCCTCCCCTCCTCTCTCCCCTCCTACGTTCCCCCCCTCTCTCCTCTAGGCAACCCCTGCCCGCGGTGTCCACACTCCCACTGCGCATGCGCGTCCCCCCCTCTCTCTCCTCTCCTACGCTCCCCCTCTCTCGCCTCGCGACGCCGACGCAGGCAGCGTCTGCTAACAAAACCGACTGCTCGCGCTGCACAACCGTTCACTGGCCACTCCATATATATGGCAATGGATTTCGACCTGCAAGGTGGTGCCGGTGGGAGATTTCTCCTGTGCGTTGTTGAACAATAAAAATTCGCAGCGTGCGCGTCAACTAAAAGCGGACTGCGGGTCTCTGTGTCCAGTCGGAGTCTTCTGTCTCTCATTGCCCATTAGCAGCGATTGGCATGTTCCAGTAGGAAACACCGCTCCATCACTGCGTGCTTTGCGCCTCCCCAGTTTTCTCTCCTGCGCAACGCTGCGATGAGCACCAGCGTCAACGCCACCGCCAATGTAAGCGTTAGCGCCCGCTGCTTCACATCTACACATGGTTCCCTTTAGCGGGAGATGGTGTAATTTTTTTCTCTCGGTATTCAGGGCCACCCGCTCCGAACAGCGTCAGACCGGCTTAGCACAATAACATATTCGGAAGCCAAGGTTCTCGGGCATGACTGTGTACGTCGATGACGCAGAAGAAAACGTCGGAGTCTCGGTGGTTTACTTGAAGTAGACAGGTCTCTGCAACGCATTGTAGACCTTGCGTGCGTCTTTAACTGTGTGTGTGACTACAGTGCTTTTTTTTTCGCTTTCCTTCTCTTTTTCTCTTTTCCTTCTCTTTCTTTTCATCCCTTAATCCATTTCTCGCATCCGCCACGGTGGATCGGTGGATACGGTGCTCGGCTGCTGTCACGCAGGTTGCGGGTTCGATCCCGGCCGCGATGGTCGCAATTCGGTGCAGGCGAAATGGTACAAGCACGTGTACTGTGTAATGCCAGTGCACGTTAAAGAACACCAGATAGACGAAATTTCCGGAGCCCTACGCAACGCCATCGCTCATAATCACATCGTGGTTTCAGGACGTAAAAGCCCTGATACTAATATATAATCCCTTTCTCGCTGTGCGGGCTAGCAAATCGCCTTAATATAAAATTTATTCATGCGGAACCTAACGAAGCCATGTAGTCTTTCACTAGACTACAACTCATAAACGGCGTTGGTTTCC